>JBBJLS010099418.1:0-20584 GCA_037577275.1 Bryconaethiops microstoma | reverse complement strand
GTGAAATTGACGGTTGGAATTTCGGACAACACTACAAAATGGCTGATTCACTACATAGTGCCCTACATAGTGAACGATTGCATTTTCGGACACAGCTTGGGCCTTATGTAGGGGCAGCACCCCCTGCAGCAACTCCCCCAACAGCACAGCAGTCATCAGCTTGGAATCGAACTCTTGACTTGTACTCCAGTTTGTTTTTCAACTCTGCATCCGGCACAAGTTAGACTGTCATGAAGCTGGATGTTATAAAACGTATTCAACGTGTGTCCGTGAACATGTAATCAAGTTGTAGTCTCATCAATCAGCCTTGTGGCTTAAGCTCTATTGAGTGGTTAGCCCTGCCTAAGGTTCATGGATCAATCATGAGCTAGTGACTCGAAATAGGACAAAGACATATTTATCCTGCTGGTCACATGACCATACAACTTGCATATTTTTTAGTTATATCAAAGCCTCAATGACCAATAGAAATCATCTACAGTTAATACTTATGAATTCCCCTTTCTCATAAACTCAAATGAATAGGTAAAAAAAAAAGTCTCGACCTTGATTTAAACATCTGTTTCTCTGACTTAATCTTAAGACTCGAAAGACCCATTGTGGAAAAAACATCTGAATGGATGATTTCCTGGCATGTGGACTCACAACAGCAACTTCAGATAATTTAAGGTTTTATCCTTTAGCTGAGAATCAGTTCAATTCAAATTCACATCAGTCAGAGGAATTTAAAGGATAATGAAGGACAAAATCATCAAAATTTAGTGCTGAACTGACACTAAATCTGCTGATAAATGCATGCTGAGTTGTTCAGAATTTTTTTGATTTGCCTTGTTACTCGACATGAGACTTTATTGACTCAGGTCTTGACTTGAGGCTCGCCTGCGCAGGCTTGACTTAAGAATCGTCTACATTTACTTGGGATTCAACTTGAGACTTGAGCCTGTATGGTCTCGCGGCTCGACTCAGTATTTGAGTGTCAAGACTTACTTGTTTCTTGCAAATCAGTGACTACAAAAATGATCAGCTCTACTAACATTATTTACATAAACAGAGATGTGGTTCATTGCTCTAAGAAAGATTTTTGGTGAACCTTGTGCCTGGTCCACACAACCGAATAAAAATAAATCCAAACTGATGTAGAAAACCCACACATAATGACATTTTTTGTCCTTGGGCATTTTCAGTCCCCTCACTCTGAAACACCACACACTTTTGGTCCCAACCAGTGAAAACAGTGGATTGGGGTTTCTCGCAAACTAACATGAGTTTAGATCTAAATAAACATGGCAGATGACCGTGATGCTTTTGCTGATCTGGTGGTTTGCTTTCTGCACAGAAAAATCCAAGCCCGATTTAGCTGCCATGGTTGGAGATGTTTACGGTGAATTGTAAATATTGAACATGTCTGGGTTCCAACTGGACTGTGAGTAGATCAGAGTCAAGATTGGACTATATACATTCCACATCCCACACCTCTGAATAATCTAGGAAAATAATTGTTTGGGGAGGCCTTTTGCAGTTGTTGAGAAAGGGAAATTTAGTCTTGAAATCAGAAACTAAAAAAACTAGTAATACTAGTATCGTAATTTAAAATGAAAAGATTTTCAATTTAAATTTCATTCACTGTGTATGTGTAATGCGCCACGGTGGTTGGAACAAACCCCATATCCTAAATAGTAACTTCTTAGAAGAAGGAAAGACATAGTGGTGGTAGCAGCCTGGTGGGTAAAACCTGATGACCACAAAGTTGCTGGTTCAAACCCCCACTTTCTACTATTGTGTCCTTAAGCAAGACACTCAACCCTCAGTTGCTCCAGGGGGACTGTCCCTGTAACTAATGATTGTAAGTCGCTCTGGATAAGGGCATCCACCAAATGCCACTTGACCTTAAAGACATCTGTAACTTTCAGTCAGCCATCATGAGATTTAAACTAAATTTTTTAAAATGACTTCCCTCAACAGGGATAAATAAAGCAGGGGCTCATTAACAATGTGTTTCCTGTCTGCAGTGGGCCGTCTTCTGATCGAGTTCAGCTCCCAGATGACCATGGAGAAGGTGCAGAGAGAGAACCCGAATGTGACAGAAGGGGGAAAGTACACACCCGTGGACTGTCGACCCAAACAGAAGGTGGCCATCATTATCCCTTTTCGGCACAGAGACCACCACCTGAAGTATTGGCTTCACTACCTGCACCCCATCCTGCGGCGCCAGAAGATCGACTATGGCATCTACATCATCAACCAGGTGTGCATGATTGAGTGAATGTGTCTTTGATGCTGCTTGTTTGCGTGGTGTGTCTCTGAAAGCTCCAGACTCAAGGCCGGTTAAAATGTGAAGGTGGGCTATGCGAAACTTGAAAAATCATCAGTTAAAAGTTTGTCGCCATTTGTCTTAATGTGGAGACTAATAATTTGCTGAGCGAGGCTGTAAGATCTGAGGGCTCTGTCAGAGAAGCGCGAACAGGGCCAAAGAGTTTCTGATGGATGGAACTTGCAGAGTGAACTGTAAGTGAGACATCATCTCTCTCAGCTGCAAGTGCTGGGCCAGAGAACTGAAAGTAGGCCAGGACTGAGTCAGTGTTATGTGTGCACATGACAGTGCGGCATTCGTAATTATTATATAATAAACGCCCTACAGTGCTACCTCAGTAAGTATTTTGTCACTGTCAGAAAAAACGCATCTGCATTTTGACATTTTTACATTTTTACATCAGCTGACCTTTACACTGAGAGAAATATACATTACGTATGAAAAGATCTTTTTACATTACCTTCATCATACGGAGATTTTTTTGCTTTGCCTGTAATGTTTCTGTTTTTGCACATTTTTGAAATCTCATGCTGCTTGCTCTTGTCAAGACGAGTGAAAAGCAGACAGACTGAATGAGAGCAGCGGGGTTTGCATGGAATTGATTCTCAAAAATATGAAATGAAGCCCATCCCAGATTAGGTCAATATAGAACCTTTTAGTTTCCAATTTTGGGATGTATTTTACAGGACAGTTGTCAACCCGGTTACAAACAAACACTAGAAGTTAATTAGAACAGAATAGAATAATAGAATAGGACTGAATCCAGTGATCTTTTCTGGAAATACAAACTCCAAACTCCAAAATACAAACTCCAATAGTTTGTTATTTGTTAACAATAACAAATTATTGTTATTGTTGTTGTTGTTGTGGTTATTACAGTAATTGTCAGTTGTTTAAAATGGTTTTTATTTACCACATGTGTACAGTGTGTAAAAATATTTGTGAGACAGCGCAAACCGTATAAAGCAGCGTACGGCTATATTTCATCTACTGGCGTGAGATACTGATGATAATTTCCTGTCAGTTTGAAACCTAGCCTCCCTAATGAGGAGCTGTCACATCCCAGCTGGGAGCCAGTTTTAACATTCAAACCATCTTCATAAAGTAAATTAATTGTTTCTGTTGTCCTAGGATTTGTAGATTTGTAGTTGTGAAAATGCAGTTCTTCCTTCAAGATTAAGAAAACATTTGTTTGTTGAGATTGCTATAACTCTGTAAAGCATCTGCTTCAACACGGGGTACATAATGACACTGTGGTCTTCTTTTTACGTGAGAGTGTGTGCGCTATGTGTGGTCTGTCTCGGAGCATTGGGCTTGTCTCTGGTAGTTAATAAGCTGTGATTAGTAGTGTCCATCCCTCTAGTGTGTGCCTTGTCTCATCTTAATCACTCTTTCCTCAGAACCCTCATTACACACACACACACGCACACACATCTTATCAGTGCAGCTTTCAGACTGATGTGGATGTCCACCGGCTCCGACCATCTGGCCCTGGGTCATTGTCTGTGTGACGCAGAGTTACGAAGAGTGAGGGCGAGAGAGTGAGAGAGACAAAGAGAATCATTAACATTGTGCTGCCTCTCTTTGCCACAGCAGCTGTTAGGACGATCCAGCAGAAGAGGCAGGTTGGTGCCCACTCTCTGGAGCTGTGAGGCATGAGCCCCAAACATCACACTGCAGCACTGCATCACCACATAAACAATTTCTTCTGGGATAAATAAAGTTTTCTGATTCTGATTCTTTTAGCTCCAGATTTCTAGAAAATTTGCCCCTAATTTCTAGAAAAATGCCCCTCTTTATTCCATCCCAGCTGAGCAGGCTCAGGGCAGGACTGAACCTGCTCAGCTGGGATGGCATAACGAAATACTAAACATAAACATCACTCACGTTTTTTTGTTGTTGTTTTTTTTAACCCAGTTTTCTACCATATTTAGTCTACTCCAGTTCCACCTGCAAACTAGGAATCCCCCTATGAAGGCTAGCACATGCTTCCTCCAAGTAACATGACGCGGCACTTCATCTTTTCGAACTGCCACTAATGCAACATCTTGGACAGCGGGACTGACAGTTCTATTACATCAGCTGACAGACACCTCTGCAGAGATCAAGGCCCTCTTGGATTCCTGGCCATGAATTATTGCAGCACCACCAGCAATCTAACTTGCGATCTCCATGATGATAGTGCCAACTCTTAGACAGACACTCTGAAGCCAAATCTTTCATTCATCATAGGACCTGTTTATTGAAATTAAGCTGCAAAATCAACTGAAAAAAGTTTACAATACATTATTTTCACGATGCCACAAAATTGTATGCGTTCGCATACCTATCTGCCCATTCAGCCTGCAGCACTGTGGACCCAACTATTCATGCTGAAATTATAAAGAATTTTTCTGGCCTGGCTGCTTTTTGAATGAAATACATGTTATCTAATCTGGACAAAAGTCCTTCATTCGTAGTAACGAAAGCAGCTACCTAAGGACCAAACAACTGAACATTTGTTTTTGGGATTAAACCTACTGTTTGAATACCTCTTCCTTTCGATGAAGGATCTCGATTCCAAATGCTGTGCAGTCCAGGCTTAATCCTTATTTGGTAAACTGATTCTGCATTTTGCAGTGTTTTACAATATCAGTCCTGTAAAGGGTGATATCAAGATCAAGATTAGCAGGTGATATATTGTGCATCCCTAGTTCAGCACTTCTTATAGTGTGTGTACAGCCAGCCTCATCTAGCATGCATAACATCGACTATAGTTGTTTGAGCTCTTGAAGGCAGGCAGTCTGGAACGGAAGCCAACTGCATATTCACACCCTGTTACAACACTACACTGTAGAATTATGCAAGCGACTTTCCCCCTCACGAATGGGGAGGATGGTAAACTCCCTCAGTATGGCTCATCTCACAGCTTCATGTATGCCACTGGCAGCAGGCCTCCTGTTTTCATCGCCTTTTCTCTTCCAATTAGAGCTGTTCCACTAGTTTGTTCATGGAATGTGTCCCCAGGTTTATTGCAGTGTTTCGGGGAGATAATGAGGATTCTCGTTTGATTAGATAATAGGCCAGAGCTACAATTATTGTCAGATTGCTTGCAGTATTCTCTGCTAATCTATGCCTCTTTCAAGCGCATATCTGATAGAGTGTATAGGTTTCTCTGAGTTGCACACAGACACTGCCATTTCTTTGAGGAGACAGAGTTTGTTCTTTTTCAGGGTAACCTAGTTCCCTGCACTCTGTGAAATATCATTTTCTAGGTGTATACTTATGAGCACTGCTCTAATGGGTCATCTCAGTGGAAGGGCCAATGTAGTGACTTTGGTCACTGAGTTGTACTGAAGAACGTTACGGTGGCTGCAGCAGAGTGCGGTATTGGGAGACCATACATGTTCATATTTTTAGCTTATTTTTTTACACAGAGAGCCAGATACATCCACTCAATTGTGAGTCGTGCCAGCGCCAGTAGTATTTAATGCAGAAGCTTTGTAATTAGCTTTGTAAGTAGCTTTTTTTTTTGTTATTGTCAATTTCTGCCAGTCCCATAATGGGATTTTGATATTTAATGGTGGTGTATATTTGCATTTTGTAGGCGCTCTCTAGCTTAAATACAGACATTTGAAGCTTATAAGATACACTTAAGCAATTTATTCTGTGCTGTGGATGTTACAGTTTGGATTTCAGCTCCTTTATACTAAGCTTGTCTTAGAATGATAACAAAAACAAAAAGATGCCCGTCATTTCCATAGAAATTTGGTGAGACATTACATCACTGAGGCTTGGTTTAGTTTAAAGGCTTTTGGTAAATAACCAATATAAAGAGAGGAGTTTATTATTGCTAAAAGTGGCCTTATTATTACCGTTAGGACTTCTTTAAGTAGACTTGAAGGAACTGAATGAAGTGTGCAGGTGGAAGATTTTGATAAGAGAATAATCATAGTGAGTTCTCCCTGTTGAACTAGATTACATGATGCCAGCTTCTGTGCTGCAGCTAACTTTTGAATTGTATCTGTGTCGACTGTATCAGGCAGCAGACGTGCTGGAATAAAACTTTTTGTTTCTCGTCTAATGGCTTCAAATTTTATTGTTAAAAAAGCCCAATAAATCACTACTACTATAGATTGCAGGTATCTGTGGTTCTGTACCTCCTTGGTTCCTAGCTAGTTTAGAAATTGTACTGAATATAAACCTGGGATTATATTTGTTAGATTCAATGAGATATGATAGACAGGCTGAGCATGCCACAGTAAATGCTCTGCTGTAGTCTCTAGGGTTCTCCTAACAGGTGGTGTGACAAAATTCCAGCTTGATTAATTGCCATATATGCTCTAATTTTCAAACATTTTGATTAACGCCACATGTTTGATCATTGTACTCAGGAGCAAGCTTTTTCTGTGTAATTCTTTAATGTCTTAAAGGTGCCACATTATCCAGAGTGGATTGAAGAAATGTCTCAGCATTCAGGTTATGTAAGTGCTGGACCAGATGGAGAGCCAACTGAGGTTGATAAATTTGGGAGGTTTTCAATAAAACTAAGACACACACACACAAAATATTTTTCAGCTGTATTTACTTAATGCAACTTACAATATCCAAGTGAAAGATATAGTAGCAATAGTTAAGAAAAAAAGGAAAAAACAAAAACAATCACCAAAATGGATAAAGTGTAAAGTGTTTAAAGTGTAAACATTACCCCCCCTGCTAAAACATACTTGTAAACTTTATCAGGCATAACTAATCACCTTCTCCGTTGTACACCGCTGTATACCTGATAAAGTCATCTGGTAAAATAATCTGTTAAACTGTGGAAAACTGCTGAACGGGGCAAACCTATTTGACTTGTGAATCAGAAGAGGAGAGTGGTGCTCACACAGGGAAGCTCTTATACAAGGGAAAGCTTTTCCACAACGTCACCAGCCAGTTGCTTTCTGTGGGAGCTCTACTGCTGGGCTATCTTCCCTAAGGCACCTGGAGTTGCCAACAACAAGCCTGACTCTCACTTTCTATCTCTGATTAAAGTCTATCCGAAATGAGAGCCAGCGTTACTTATCCATCCCACTGCCTTTTCTTCAAAGACTAGGAGCGTGATCTTATGACAATGTGTGACACAAACATCTGGGTTTGTAGAAAGTACAACCCGCTAGAAACTTGTTGGTTTGGATCCAAGTTTTATCCATTGTCAGTGAGGAGATGAGCAAAATTTTAATACCCCTGATTCAGTCTAAATAGGGCTTAAGTCTGCTTTAGTAGTCATGTAGTTTGTAATCTGATACATGCAATTGTTCAGTGTTCTAGAAGTACTGAAAATCTTATAAAATATGACATTTATGATACTGTCATATTTTCCACCTCTGAACTGTGGTATCTGATAAAAGCAAGAGCATGCACTATTAGCAACCTGTAATTTAGCCATTTTGTCAAGTCCATTAGCATGGTCTTTTACTGTCCTTAGACCCCATGATGTTCTGATGTACTCAGTTGCCTTACTTTGTGTGTGTGTTTGTGTTTGAGAAGGGTTCTCAGCCCTTTTAAGAGCATTAGATCACATAAAACAAATCACAGCTGAGCAGTTTTCAAACTACAAAAACCATGTGGTTTGAAAACGATGCGATCTGGCAGACACTGAACAACATAAGTCAGAAAACGTGTCCCAAGGAAGTCTCACAGCATGAAAGTACCATCTTCCCAACCTTGCATTTCAACTCTTTTTCTCTCTTTCTCTCTTTCTCTCTCTCTTTCTCTCTGTCTCTGGCATGCAGTTGGGAGCACTTTTATGTATCGCGCTCACTGGAGTGTTAAATGATTTTAGGTGAGGCCTTTTTACCCAGGGCAGAGTGGAGAGCAATTGAGAGAGAGAAGGAGGTGATACGATGAGTCCTTTACTCTTCTGGATGCCGAATAATGGCTGCCATGTCCACATAGTATTGAGACCAAAGGCCAAATTGTGATGACGAGACCAGAGTATCTCCAAAAGGGCAGGTCTTGTGGGGTGTTTCTGCTATGCAATGGTTAGTACCTACCTACCAAAAGATTTTCAAGGAAGGGCAATCGGTGAACTGTTGACATTGTTATGGATGTCCAAGGTTTATTGATGTGCATGGGGAGTGAAGGCTAGACTGCCTGGTTTGATCCCACAGAAGACATGTGGGTATGTGTTGTTTAAGTGCGGAAGAGATGTCACCAGGATGCGCTATGGTAAGAAGGCAAGGCGGTACTGTGATGCTCTGGACCACCAACCTAAACAAGTACATCCCTTCATGGAAACAATATTCCCTAATTGCAGTGGTCTCTTTCAGAAGGATAATGTGCCTAGACACACTGCAGAAATTGTTCATGAATGGTGATATGGTTGATATTACCACCAAATCTCTAAAATCTCAATCCAATTGAGCATCTGTGGGATGTGGTGGACATCTTGGTGTCAGATTCCACGCAACACCTTGTGGAGTCCATGTCCGAGCTGTTTTGGTGGCACAAGGGGGAACTTTAGGCAGATAGATATGATGTTGGGGATGATGAGTGTAAAGGTTTGAATATTCAAAGAATATTCCAAGACTTGCCAGTGAATATTGACTAGTATGTTGGCTTGAAATGCCCATCCCTTGTAAAGCTGGTTGCATAAGCTGGTTAATGCTAATGCTATTTGCGTTTAATGTGCGTTTGAGTGCATGTGTTTTGAATATTGAATTATACACACATTTAGAGGCTTAAGAGGCCTGACTTCATCATGTCATGTATGTGTGAATAAAAAAGTACAGACAGCAACAGGAAGGCATGTGATCAGATAAAATGGTATTGTTTTATTTAGACGATGCCATGCAATGAAGGTTTATTATAGTATACGAGAATATACCTTGTTGCATTGGTGTTATGTATGCAGTTGGGACAGAGCAAGGTTTTTTTTTGGAAGGTTGCAGAGAAGGGTTGCAACCGGGGTGAGAAATATTGCCCTGGGTCAACTCCTTCCCAAACCTCTAACTAGCTCCTTAGTTTGAAACTGCTTCCCAAACAGAGGTCATCCTCTACTGGTGCGCTGGCAGAAATTTTTCTGCATTTGCCAAAGGCCTTTTGTTCTGATATCTAAAAGCCCCTCTATCCCCCCTAGTCTTGGAGTAGATCTTATCAAACTCTCCCCAGTGGTTGATTAGCAACTGGTGAGGCAGTGGCCATAAAAGCAAGTTGCTCTCAGTGTTTATGCCAGTAACCTTGCCAAACTGACACATGACTGGGAAGTGCAGACAGTGAGAGAGAGCTGGTGAGCAGAAAGATCCAGTGATCCCTGCATGTCTGCTCTCCATGTAGGCTGAGTCATAGCAGTACAATCAGCACTCGCACTCAGCCTTAAAGGACTACATGTAATTAATCAGCCGAGATATGTTTGGTGAATTTTTCTTCATTAGTTTCGTACTGGAGATATATGGACGATAATGTGAATTTAGACGAGGAATTATCATCTGCACAATTATTGCGATGATCTAAATTCAGTTATGAAGTTGCCCCTTAGCTTGCGTTTTCCCTCATGATAATACAATAAGCTGGGCTAGCTTCTAATATCACTTAATCATTTATGATGCTAACTAGATTCTGAACTATTTCTAGACCACACATCACATGTAAGGAAATTTGTGAATCTGATCATGACGTAGCTTTTGTGCAAAAAGGTCCAATGTTCTTTTGGGGGTTTTTTTTTCCCCTCCATTGAAGCCCAATGGCTTTCAGATGACTCTTCCGTGTCTTTGATCTACCCATCAGGGGCTTTTGCACAAACTCGTCTGTGTCAGCTCTAGTGTCACTTTCACTTTCACTAGTGTCTGCTGTCATTAAAACAAAAAAGAAGACAAACAATAAACTAAAAAGTCTGAATCGTGTTAAAATTTCAAATATTCTGTTACTTAAATTACAATATGTAGTACATAAACAACATAGTAAATTATATACATTATACTGTATAAAAAAATGCTATAATATAATTTTCACTAAAAGTTTGAAAGAATGCAGAATAGAAGTGTTTTCAGTAGTGGTCTCAGACGTTTGGACCCCACTGTATTTGTAGTTAATTAATTGGTGATGTTTGTATAGCCTGTACACAGGGAAAAGTTAAATAAAGGCTAAGGAATAAAAACATGCAATGTTCAATGGCATCAGGTATTAATCCTTGAAAAAGTAATAGTAAACCTTACCCACTGATTTGCTTCATGCATACTTAAATCGTCACATACGCTCCTCAAACTATGTTGAGGAAAAGGCAGTGGCCTAAATTTCTTCTGTACTTTCGTGCAGATTAACATGGTTTGAGGAGACTTGGTGATGATTTAGGCATAAGGAGAGTACAGTGGTATAGAACACTTGACATAGAAGCCTGTGCAGCCTTAGCCTTAAAGCCCCAGGTTAAAACTCAAGAAGAACACTGCAGACATCAAACATGTCCTGGCCAATCAACTACATTCCAGATACTTGAAACCTTCAAACCCCTCCATGAGAAGACTTAGCATGCAGTAGGAGGCTGGCCTCCTCTCCTGGACGCATAAGAGCCATATAGGCAGTGTTGGCGTTGCTGCTAGGAATGCTGCCAATGTTTTCCCTGTCCCCCATCATGCTCATCATGTTGGCTGGCCGGTGGCCCAGCCGCAAAAACTAAAGCAAGGACCTAGTTAATGTGCGGTGCTGTGAACCTGTGCTGCTAATGAGCCTGTTCAGTGCTGAGCAGTGGTCTGGCCCCTCATTCTGGAGTCCATGATTTAAGCATCAATGCAGTTGTGTCAATATTTGTCTGTCATCTGAGTTCCCTGGTTAACATATTCAGCAGTGCCACCCAGCCATTGCAAAACATTTACAGTAAAATTACAGTAAACCTATATATTAAAATCTTATCTGTTTTTACACAGCTTGAAGGCGAGTAAGGTGATCTGTTCACATAGCTTAAAAACCTGGTCTGGTCTCGTCTGGCTGGACTGGTCAGGCCCGGTCAAGTTGTATGGGTGTTTAAAGTGTCTTTCCACTAAAATCCTCTAGAAGACACCATAGTATACACATTTAAAGAAAAACACACATCAAATCATTTTAAAAATCCCTTATTTTCTCTTTAATCCAAAATGAAATTTACACAGACATCTATTTGTCACACATGTACTCGATCAGCCAAGACATGTTTGTTGTCTGAGGTTTGCTTCTATAGATTTGCACCAGAGCTATAAGCCTAATATTAGTGCCGAACAGCTTTGGGATGAACTGGAATGGAAATTTTGAGCCAGGCCTTCTCCCCACTTTAAAGTCTATGTATTTGAATGCAATGTCATTAAAGTCCCTGTTAGTCTAATGGTCAGGCGTCCCAATACTTTTGTCCATATAGTGCATGTGCATTGTCCGTGAAACTTGTGTTCCCTGATGTCAGAAAATAACAGTAACGTACAAGCTTGCTGTGTGTCTCTCTCTATTCTGTCTTTCTCACTATCCTAGCTTGATCAGTGTTCTGTGACTTTGTGCCTAACAAAATTGAAAGTGAAATAAGACTATTTATTGCATTTGATAAATACCAACGGGCAGCAGTGTTTATAAACCGCAACTCGGAAAAGATAATCACATTGCGCTTGAGCAAGCATGCATATGCACGTGCATGAAATAAAACTTGCCGCAACCAGACAATTTTCCAACAAGACACTGGTTTTCTAGTCTTTCAGTGCAGGATTGGTTTCAACTCCGGACTAATGTAAGATGGAAAGCCATGGGTTGACATTAAAATGTAGATTAGCTGATATTCTGCCAAAACATTATGTAAATAGCAATAACAAATCGAGGGAGCCATATTGAATGGGTCTTTTGCAGCTGAAAAGTAGTAACAATATTGTTGTGGTTAAATTTGTCAGCAGAGGAGATGTTGGATCATCAGCCAGTACAAGAACAGATATCAGTATTTCACTGTTAATTTTCACTTATCTTAAGATTCTATTTACAAAAACAATAAATTCAGTTTGTCGGTTGTCTGTTTATATGTCATTCTATCTTGTGTGCTTATTCTTAGAGCGACAGATGGACCGAAGAATTTTAGAAGAGTGTAGATTGCACTGGGGTGTCAGGTGTGACTGTGTGGCAGTCACAAGTGAGGTAGGAGGCCCCCTGGCAGAATTTGCTTATGGCCCCTGGGAGGTCAGGACTGGCTCTGAGAGGAACAGTGTCCAACCGGAATAGTAACCAGGTGTTGTGGACTGCATAGAAAAGGAGGATTAACTCTATGGTTTAAGGTTTTTTGTAAATTAAGGTCATCAATATTATTAATTAAAATTGATGGCTCAAAAACCTTATGAAGGTGCTTATGCAGATGTCATTCACATGAAGAAAAATTATGTTATAAATCCAAGTATATGATTACTCGATTGATGGTCAAAATAATCAGTAGATTACTCGATTACAAATAAAGTTACTAATGCCAGCCCAAGAGAGATTTAAAAAATGAAATCTTTGCAGTTAATTTTAGTAATGTTCAATAAGCATGTAGTTTCTGTTAATGTGTGATATACTGATTTCTATAAAAAATAACATTGCATAGATCAAAACAGTAGCCACCTTTCAAGTCTGGATTTTGTCTGAACATTTTGTAGATTACAAACTTCTGGGCTGAGTTGAAAGCATAACTGGCCTGATTAGACACCAGTGTTTCCCCTACCATTAAATAAGCCATGCAGTCAAACTTATGAGCTGCATGCCTTGTGTGATATTTGTTCATTTCTGGCCAAAATGAAATTCCCTATGTACTTCAGATCCTTCTGATTCATGCATATATATGTATCGAAATGTAATGTGTATATATATATATATGCTTTTAGAGCTACATTTCATCAAATATTGATAGAAACATTTTTACAGCCCACAAACCACTGTGGTGAGGGCGGGCTTGGCAAAACAGGCTAGAGAAAAAGAGGTGAGAGGAGACCCAGCAGCATGACAGAGTAAAGAGAGAAAGAGTAGCGCTGAAGGTGGCGAGCAGAATGGTGCAGAGAGGAGAGAAAAATGAAGAGGGTAGTGGAGAAGAGGCAAGGCTGGCAGAAAGCAGATGCAGAACGGGTTGTGGGGGTGTGGTGTGGCGGTATCTCTGTGCTTGTGTGTAGCTGTCAATCACTGGGCCCCCAAGTGGCTTCTTTTGCGGAGAGTTCTCAAGCTGTTCTTATGAAAACCCTGAACGTTCATTGGAAGGCCACACTCTGTGACACTGACCATTGTATGTTCGCTATTGGTAGTCTCTTTCGGGAAAAAAGTTTTCTCCCCTTCATTCCAAGTAAGTCAGCAGACCATTTCTACTTCATATTCTTTGTACTATTATCATAATATTCTTCCATAATGCATGAAGAATGAAGCAATAAAAATGTAGCAGGAATTAGCCTCCGTGTGATAAGAAAAGTGTCACCCAATATTAAAACCCTTATTAAATACAAGATTAATTCCTTCCAGGTGAAAATGATTATATCTATGCCTGGATCCTCATGTGGCCTCATGAAGATTGTAGATACCCAGTCCAATCCAATATTTAGGAATTGCTTAAAGGTTACAATTTAGTAATGATCAGTGTTGCTGAAATGAATATATACATAAGAAACAGACACACTACATATTGTAGGCCTTTCCCCAATATACCACTTATGATTCTGCACTGGTTCTTCAATTTGGAAAAGCATGCTCCCTATGTCCAATACAACATTTTTACATTTTTAAGCATCAAAGCAGCACTGATATGAGTAAAGTAGGCAGGGAAGTGGAGGGGCTCATGGTCATCTGGGTCAAATATACAGCCATTTAATTAATCCATTTTGAATATTAGGTTTTTGTTGATTTAGTTTGCTTGAGGGCACCCCAGAAACTCACGAAACTTTCTTCGGACATGGACTTACCATCTCTGCTACATACAGCATTTTCCAAACATAATCCCAGAAGATCTCTGGGGTTTTGCTGTTTCAACCACATTATCGCTTGGATTTCCTCTACTTCAAACCATATACTTGTTTGGCATTTCATGTGAGGGCTAAGCTCAAACTGAGCAGAGGTGCAAGCTCCTGTCATTTGAAAACTGCACACATGCATGCGTGTGTGTGTCTATGGTCCTCTGTTTGCAGAGAACAGCATCAGCCAATTGGAATTCCAGAATGGAATTTGTTCTCCAATTTTGATGTAGGAGCAGTGTGTTAAATGTAAGTGAGTCTTTTCCTCCAGCAAATCGAATCCCAGAGGTATGATGAGGTGGATTTTACCGCCGGCATTCATGTCGAGTGCCACCAGTCAGATTCGATCCATTCTGTTCCACCATGAAGCCGCGCCACGTCCAGGCAGCTTCATTCAAACCTAGACAGCTGGAATCGAGGCTGCTGTGTTTATAGAAGGAGAGAATATGTGTGAATAGGGCCTATTCAAGTATCAGAACTGGTGCTGCATTGTTCAGCGTTCTTACAAGATTACAGAGAATTCAGCACTTTTCCAGGAAAGGATGGGTCAAAATATGCTGCCTCTTCAATATTGTAAAATAAAAGCCTGCTGTATTAACTGTCAGGTCTGATCGTTTTGGGATTGCTGTCCAGTTGCCATATCCAGGCATTCAGATTAACCCGTCCCCTTCACTGTTTGATCTTAATTAGTACATGGACTAACGACGAATTATCAGGCATTCAGTTAAACCCGTCTAGCAGCTCGCAGCCGTTGTCTCAACCAGCTTGTATGATGAGAGAGATTGATGTGGTGATCTCCAAGTAATAAATATCTGTAAATACTACATGACCAAAATGTTATCACAACACATTTCTCATTTACTGATATTAACAATTACTACAATTATTAGATAAGTATTTCTTAGCATACAATTCGGGTTAATGGGCAAATTCAGACTATATCTGAACAATCCGCTGTTCCATGCTGTAGAACATTTGCTTGCATACTGTATGTGGTATAACTGCATATTTTAAATGGCAAGGAAAGTAAAACAAATGTTATTTCCAGATCCTAGTATGGTATGTTTATAGCACGGCAGGCAGTATTAAGTATATTAACAGACTATAGTAATAAGCAGATGTCTAACAACAGCATATAAAAAGAAGACAAGAAGAAAACCAGAAGAGATGTGTGAATGAGAGCCATATACACTCACTGATTGAAATATGTAGTCCAGTCCTTGTTGTTGTCTTTGGATGTCCTTCAGAATATATCTTTTACTGTTTTTCCTCCCTTGTCTAGTGAGTGCATGTCGCTGTACCTGATGTACCAAATTACCATTTATGTATAACTTAAGAGACTGGTGTGCTTCATCACTCTTCTTTCGTCATCTCTAGCTCGATTAGATCCACAGCAGAGATGGTGGTTTCACGTGCTGGGATAAAAAATTGATAAAGGCTCTGTACGAGAACTTTTTTCTTTTCATTTTTTTTTTTCTGATCTCTTTCTCCTTTATGGGTTTCTCACTCGGCATAGCGCTTCGACCTTGCTGGGAAAAAGCAGCTGCCGAAACATGAGAACGGCCCCGCTGTGGCTCTGCAGAAAACTGCCTCATGATGGCAACATACACCCTGGGTGAAAGCTATGAGCCCTGCTTAATGAAGTCAGATTTTTTCTTCAGAGCAGAGACATCATTGGACACTGTAGTCAAGTGGGGTTGGACGGCATTGCCTTCACAATCCTTTAAGGGTTTCACACTAATTGCTTTAAACTGTATATAAATAATCAATTAGAAAGATATCTTGAGACTTGCCAGGCCTTCACACTGTGCAGCTTACTGACAGTTTGCATGGTCAAAAGGGTTTGGTTCTTCTCCTGTACAGCTAATAGCCTTGGCTAGGCGGAATAGTGGGTTGATTCTGATAATTGATTTTCCTGATTTTTTTTATTTTTATTTGATGCAATATGTAAATATTAAGTTTCAAAACATTACATTTTTTAGTCCATACCACCTGTATGTGTGAACTAAGCTCCAAAAATAGCTATCATTTTCAATACATTGTTTTTATGATGTCATAAAACCCCACACATTTATATATGTCCATCTATTCAACATAAAGTAGTCCAGCCCTACTCATTCATGTTGAAGTTATAAGGGGTGTTTCAGTCCAAACAGCTGTTTGAATGATTCAGGGCAGGCAGTCAGAATACAAAGAAAAACAGCTTGTTTAAGTTACAAGCGTTAAAGAAAGGTTGGAAAATGGTCATGTAAAAATGAATTGCTACCATTTTGGTTCATACAGCCTTAAGTGCACACCAGGGAAAGCAGTAAAGTAGAAAAAAGTACTATATTGGTCTTTTAAAACAGTCATGACCAAGGCGGTGTAAATACAAGACACTGTTGAGGCTCTGTTGGGGCATGATTCATCAAAAAATTACATTTACACAATTTTCCCCACACCTTGAACATAGCAATTTGCCAAGGCATGTTTGATGTCTGAAGTTTGCTTCTGTTCTGCAGACTAATATAAGACTAATATGATAGAAGTCTATGTCGCCCTTTTTTTGGGTGGGGGAGTGCGGACACAGTCTTCCATTACTTGACAGCTAAATTAGTCTTGTAGTTCCAGTTCAGAACTAAAGAAGCAAACAAGTCTTAGCTGATTTCTTTTCCTGACTAAGTTTGGAAAAATGAAGAGTTTTAAAGTTTAGTTTTATTGCTGTTGTTGTTGCTTTTTTCCAGCTTAGCTGCATCTACACACGCTGCCATTCAAGCATGAAACCATGCATTTATTAAATGTAAGTTTCTCCCTATTTTCAGCCATGTCCAATTCCACTTGCTAGCTAGGACATCCCCAATGACATAAGTATGAGGGTGAAGAGGCTCCTTCTGAGACTTATAATGTGCCATTCCAATGCCACTGCTGCTAATGCTTTGGATCTGCATACTCGGAGCAGAACACTGCCAATTCTGTTACACAAGCTGTTACACAAGCTGGCCACACTTCAGTGATGGGGGAAATTCTACCCACTCAGAACGAGCAAGGTCAATTGCGCTCTTTTTTTTTTTTTTGACCCACAACCTCAAGTGGCTATAGCATCAATAGGGATTTAATTCCCAATCTCCAGAAAATATGGCCAGTGCTTTGACAGCTGTAATGCTGAGGAGCCCCAATCATTCAAATCTTGGGGATTTATAATTTTTCTGTCATTATAAATCAAATGCAATATCTGTGCTTTGCTGGCGGGATTTTTGCGGATAATTCTGCAGGATCGCTTGTGGCGTCAGTAAACACAACAGTACCTTTTTATCAAATTCAAACCATGATAAAATAACTGCTCTCCTGCTTGTGGTGTTTATAATCTGCACTTTTGAAAGAATTTGTCCATCAAAAGAGATTAAATTCAAGTGCTTGAATGTTTTTATTATCACTGGAGATAATGGCTAACGTCTAAGCCTTGAGATATGTGATTTCACATTATGAAGACAATTTAGTATCATCCACCCCTAAGAGAAAACGTGTAGGTGAGAAGGGCCGGTGCAGGTCTATTTTGGGTAGCGGTGCTCTGAGCTGATGGATCGCGGTATGTTTGAGCAGATTGGAGGGCTCAGTGGGAGGAACCTCCTGTAGAGATGCAGTCTTTCACTGGGTTTGTTTGTTTTTCTACCTTGCTGGACTGCGTGAAGCGCGGTGCTTCTTCACTCTCGCATGCCGTGAAAGATGTGATGAATTTTTGGAGGCACAGATCCCTCATTTTTCTTTCCGCTTTTGAAAAATACTCAGTCATCGTTTACAATGCTGTCACACCTTTGTTTTGCTGCCAGTGAGAACGTGACACATTAAGGGCATTACGGAGACATGTTTACCCTCATGAATACGTTGAAGACAGCACCAGCCGAATGTCTGCGGACACACGCGTAGAAGAGTTTTCCCCAACTGAGATGAATGAAGTAGTGAAGACATCACTAAAATCAAATGAGTAGCATTGCCACGGAGAAAAGCTGGCTTTCTGCCAAATAAAGGCTATTTTCATTCGTCTGCCTCATCACAGCATAGCTTTCTGGCTCAAACGCATGAATAGCAGAACCAATTCCACTCATTAACTTTTAACGAGACACACATAACTAGACCTTTTTTTCAATTTAAATCACGTGTTCAGTCAGGCATGTCCAGTCCTCTGTCTGGTACTGCTGCACCCAACATACACTAATTCTGATGAAAACTATGTCCAAAAGTATCCAAAAACTAATTGAATTCAGCTACTTTATTGCTCGTGGCCCATTGTTTGTGCAAAGTGCATAGAAAAGCACTGGCAACAGAATAGGATACTCTGGAGCCATACATGAGCCTAAGATCGCCACGTCCAGTGCAAAACTCACAATTTCCAACGCAAAACTTTCCCAGAAGAATCCCTGTTAATACCCTTAATTTTGGGCTGTGTTCATTTGTTAAAGTATTTTTTTAAATTGAAATACAAAGAGCCTCTTTTTTTAAGTGATTCTGAACGGATAGACTGGACTGAATGCTGTTATGCACTAGTCACACAATGTAAGTGAGTAAAGAACTGACTAAGAGAGATTCCGGCTGTGCTTGTTTTGTGTGCACTGATGCGTGTTTTTTTATGTTTTCAATGAGAGAGAATTTGCACGTTGGGTGACTTGCATCTTGCACACCCTGCATGTCACTGCTTTCTGCCTGTTTTTATCTAAATAATATCTAACTGGCACATTTGTCTGACCTGACGGTTATGATGCTGTGATCTATGGTGACTGTGCATGTTCTTTGTGAAATGATCTGGGACTCATTTTTTTGTCTTATTTTAAGGATTGCAAGGGGGGAGAGGTTAAGCAAATGGTTAAGCTAGTTCGGCAGTGTAGGAGTTTTGGAGATGCATCAGAATATTTGTATGGAGTAGCGGTTTTAGCGTGTGAGCAATGGTGGGAATAGAGTGTAGCATTCTTTTTAAATAGCACTTTGAATTTTGCTTTTGGCCTTTCACACGGGTTCTGAACACTTTCCATTATCGAATGACTAGAAGTCAAAGGTATAAATTTGGGGGTGAGGAAACGGATTTATGTTTTTATTTTTTTATTTATTCGGTTAGTTTTTGAAAATTCATACCCTTAGTTATCTTGGGCAGGCTTGAGCATTACTTTCCTTACAGCCTCTGTTACACAGGCTGTTAATATATATTTTTTTTATCCTACTGTGATAAAATCACTGTGTGACTTTTGGCTCTTTCTCGGTGGAGCATTCTTCAGCGAGAGGTCGAAATGTCACAGCGTTCACACAGTGCCTTTTGTGCCATATTTGATTGTGAGCGGCTATTCTGTTCGAGCGAGGAAGGGAGACGGGGAGAGGGATGGAAGGAAAGGGAGTACAATACATCAATTTGCATGACATTGACAAACTACAAATAAACGTTTTAAAAAAGAGCATTCTTCATTTTCTGTGGCTGTTTGTAGCTCCTGGCTCCAATTTGTGATATTAATATAATTCAGACCTGGGCGCTGTTGCTGAGGATGAGGGGCCGGTGAGGGACAGCTGTGTGCCAGATCGCTCTGATGTTTTTGCCGACACTCCGTATTAGCTCTGGGATTCGGCTAATGGGTTTTGTAATAAGCCTCCAACCCTCTGTGCTTTTTCTGTGCGTATTTCACAAAAGCCCCATGAATTCCCCAGTCATGTTCTTCCATTATGGTGTCTCAAAAACAAAATTCGTGAGAGAGAGACAGAGAGAGAGCGAGAGAGAGAAGCAGATCGCGTCAGGGCGTAGGCCGCAGCACCATAATGATGACCGAATGGGAACACGCTAAGTGCTAGAACAAAGATATAAATGCTCCCTGGAGTTTTAATCAAAAACTACTTAAAGGGCCCATTTCTACATTTTCCTAGTCCCCTCATAGATTGATTCTTTATTCCTTAGAATTTGGAAGGCTGCTTTGTTACTTTGTCTCTAAGGTTGATATATGTAAACAACCTCTGTGCAAAAAAGTATAGACCGAAATATATTAATCAAGCTGCTCAGTTCACACTAAACTTCAGCTACTTCTTTTGGCTGTCAGTGATCAGTTTGCTCCCTGGGAGACAGGAGTGGCACAGTGACCAGTATTGCTGGTCAAAAGAGTGTCAACAGTAACAACACTATATCACTTCAATATGAATTGGTGGGATAACTTCTGTAGACTGTAAACAGTTATATGGAAATGTGCTGGTGTTTGTGACCTCACTGGTGGCAGCTGCACCATATACTGTATGGACTAGTGTAAGGTACATTTATATCTTGGTATCGATCATTACTGTGTAAATCTCAATTTGTACCTGCACTGTTTCTTAGAGATTGTTTGCTTTTCAAAAGAGTTGTGTATAT
>JBBJLS010099409.1:0-20585 GCA_037577275.1 Bryconaethiops microstoma | reverse complement strand
ATATATGTTTGGACAGCTCTGCTGCAGATGCGCTTTCAGAGACTAAACATTTTGATATAAAAGAGAAGAAAAAAGTACATGAACATGTTGGTGAATTAGCTCCACTGACTTACGTGCGTTTTAAAAGTTTAGGTTAGGGTGACCTCATAGTTCAGGTCAGACTTCTGATAACACCCACAGTGTTGACACGTTTGTCTATACATGGACGAGACAGTTCGAATCAGTTCAGTTCAATAAATCAGTTGAATCGATTCAGTCCAAAATTGAATCACACGACACATTATTTACATCCATTTACTATGAGCAGTAACATCTCTTGGTTTAACTTCAAGAACAAATCACTCACAATGTGTTCGCAATTCAGACTTTCCAATAATGTGCAGAAGAAGTGATTCATTCATATGTTGAACATCAGAATTAACTCAGAATAATCACGTTTGGACATCAGATTTGATAAAGAGCAGATGAGAAAATGAACAAGAAACTGCAGAATGAGAATGAGATCTTTTTCAGGGGCATAATTCCTTTAATGACTGTCCGGTGACATTTGCCTGAAAGAATTACCTATATGGAATCAGAAAAGAGAAATAAAATATGTTAATAAAATAGTATAAATCAGCAGAAACTAGTGGTGTAAAGTGCAGGTGTGTGCAGCTGTATGCTGCAATGCAGTGAAAAAGCTAAAAATGCAGTAAATAAAAACAACAACAATAATAATAATAATGTACCTATGGTATACATATACAATGATATGCATAATGGGGTATCGCACTTGGGGAATTGAACAATGGGGAATGGCACATTAAATCTTATTGTACTTGTATAATGACAAAGTATTTTATCTTGTACTATTTGATATTACTAGATGTAAACAAACTTACTGAATCAGATCACAGTACCGTCTGATTCAAAAGAATCGGTTCGGCACCCTGAATCGACTCCTCACATCAGCAGTTCGTGTACGTGTCGAGGCCACGCCCACGTCGCGCCAGGCCCCTCCCCTCTAACGCGTCACTTTGGGTGGTGTGTGGTGTCGTCATATCGCCCGCCGCACCGTGATTGGTCGGTTGGCCTCACCAGACACCGCGGCGCTTCGTTTTTCTCTGCCCGGCGCGTGAGGCGCTGAGACCGGACTGAGTCTGAGGAGAGGGGAGACACATTTTACTTTCATTATCTCTTATGTGTGTACATTAAACTCTTTCTTTTAGGTAGATCAAACAGACAATGTGATCAAAAAATAACGAGATAAGTTTATCTGCAGTTTAATTTTTTATCGAGATATAAAAAAGCAACAATCGGACCTCGAGGAGACCAAGGTAATTACTGTTTCAGTCAATAAAACTGCGGTTTTCTGACTTACAGATCATATTTTGGTCAGTAAAACTGTGATTTTCGGTCTTATATGTCATACTTTGGTCGTTTAAACTGCAGTTTTTGGTTTATAGCTCATATTTTGATTAGTAAACCTGTGGTTTTGACTTAAACCTCATTTTTGTCATTAAGGCTGTAGTTTTCTGACTTACAGCTTATAATTCGATCATTAAAACTGCATTTTTTTAATTTATAGCTCATATTTTGGTCGTTAAAACTGCAGTTCTTGATGTGTAAGTCATATTTCGGTATGTACATCTGTATTGTTTCACTTGCAGGTCATATTTTGGTCATTTAATGCAACATTTGACTTATCGCTCATATTTTGGTCTTTAAAGCTGCATTTTTAACTTTAAGCCTATATTTGAGCCAGCAATGCAGTTTTCTGACTTTTAGCTCATATTTTAGCTCACTAAATTGTTTTACTTTATCCCACATTCATGTCAGCAGTGCAGTTTTCTGACCTGTAGCTAATATTTGTCAGTAAAAAGATACAGTTTCCTGACTTATAACTAATATTTTGGTTAAAGCTACTTTTCTGACCTTTTAGCTCATTATGTAGTCATTAAAGCTGCAATTGTTTGACTTTCATATTCGGGGAAGTAAGACAGTTTTCTGACCTATAGCTCACATTTTAGTCATTAAAGCTGATGGGTTTTTTTTTATTATTTATAACTCATATTTTAGTCTGCAAGGCTACAGTTTTCTGACTTATAGCCCCTGTTTTGGTCAATTAATCTGCAGTTTTTGGCTGTCAGGCCATATTTGGGACAGTAAGGCTAGTTTTCTGACGTTTTATGACTTATAGTTCATATTTTTGTTAATAAAGCTGCTGTTTTCTGAATTAGTTCATATGTTTGTCAGCAAGTCTACAGTTTTTGATTTATAGTTTATACTTTAATCATTATGGCTACAGTTTTTTTATTTGTAGCTCATATTTTAGTCAATAAGTCACAGTTTTTGACCTGTACCTGATGAGTTTGGTGGGAGAAGCTGCAGTGAGTCTGGTGTTCCCTATGTGCAGAGCCCATGCCGAAGCTGGAGGACCGCTGCTGGAGCTGCTCCTGTTCCCCGGGTATGAAGTCGAGAGGGTTCGCGTTGGGCTCCAGGGCCCTGGAGGGGGTGTCCGCTGCGGCTGGGGCTGTGAGCCAGGCCCTGGCCTCTCTCCGCCGACTCCACTCCGCCAACCTCGTCCGCCGCGGCCTGGTGCTGTTCGCTGTGGGTGTGTTCCTCGCTCTGGTGTTGTACCTGCTTCAGGTCCGGAGGAACGTGGTGCTGTTTCCAGAGGAGGTGCTAGGTACCCTGCTCTCGTCCTCCTGGTGGATCCCTCTGGGCTGCGGGACCGCCGCGGGTCAGTCCACAGTAAACCCGTTTTTCTCTTCTCTACAAACGCGCTGAAATCATAAAAAACGACTATGAGCTGCACAGTCAAGTTGCCATCGCGAATGTAGAAACATCTTTTATTTCTGCACGTTCCCGAAACTTTCCACCTTAAAGCGTTCAGTTGTTTTGGTCCCTGGTGCTTCTGGCGCTCTGAACGTTACTACTGGTTTATATAAGGTGGAAAGTTTAGAACAAGAGGCTTGTTTCAGTCACTGCATCACTGTTTAAGACTAAAAAAATTATAGAATCATTTAAAGTGAGTAAATATGTTAAAATATGGGCAGAAGCTAATTTTTGTTGGCAAAAGTATTTGAAATAAACAGAAGTGGATAAGGGAGCATCCTGTTTTGGTTCATGTCAGGCGCGGCGGTAGATGATTTACATCCACATCACCAAGTTCAGGCGTCATTGAGTGTGTGTGTGTGTGTGTGTGTGTGTGTGTGTGAGACAGACAGAGAGAGAGTGTGATTGTCCACTGCGTTATGTAAGTTGTGACTTTGGGGTCCGGTTTTGTGTTTGGACTCGTGTCTGCTGCTCCGTTCTTCTCACGTTGCCTGGCAACAGCCAGAGGGTGGGGTCAGTGGGGGTGGGGGGGGTGGTGGTGGTTGTGATTTCGCTCTGACTGTGCAGCGTTTTCATTGGCTGCTCCGGAACTGGTGAGCTGCCAGGACGCGACGCTATTGGCTGGCGCACCGAACATGCCACTCAGCGTATGCAAAAAAAATTGAAACTTTACGTCACAAGGCAACGCCCCCAGCATGCCACGCCGCCAGCGCGGGAAGTGGAGTTTGTAAACATTCCCACTTTTCTCCGTGTTTTTTCACTTTAAACTTTAATCTTGCCTATTAGAGAAGAAACACACACTATTTTCTAAAACCTGTTTTCCTAAATGTTCACCTAATTTTTCTGGGACACTGTACGGAGTTGGAGAAATCCTGTTTGTGACCAAACTGGGATTAGTCTCACTTGGCTCCATGCACCCTTCCTAGCTCACAGAGTCTGTATTTTTGGCAAAGTAAAGACCTGCCGTCCTTGCACCATGGGCACAAGTGTGATTGCCCTTCTTGGCCACCCCATCAGTAGTTATGCCACTGATTAAAATATTAAAGCATAATTAATATGAGGTTAAAAGATTAGGGCACTAAAGCACTTTTGTTTCAGATGTCGTACACTTATAATGTTGAATTCTCTTATAAACTCAAAAAGATAATATTAACATGCAGAATAATATAAGTAACAGCCATTTAAACACATTAAAATCACATTGAATCAAATAATGTACGCTAATAGGGGTTCTCCACTCACTGGTACCAGCTCAGTTCGGTTCTACTCTGTTTAGTTTGGTTTCGGACCTACAGTCTTCCACTACAACCACCTCCAGTTCTTCCTATTTGACCCACTCCGACCGTTGTGGTCCTTGATAGACCTGTAGTCGCTTTTCATTTTTTAAAATTTATCTCGACATTGTTGAAATGTTCTTTCGTAGAAGCCATGAGACGAGAGACCTCTTGGAAAACTCTCATTCCTGGTTGCCCCATCTAGCTCCCTTTGAATCTTGTCATCTCCGATTAATGACAGAAATGTGCTGACCTCTTCATTCAACCAAGGCACAGCCTTCCGTTCTGCCATAATTAATGTTTCCCGATGCTAGCACTCACTGTCAAAAAGCTTAGGCTGAGAAAGTAGTATCCTGAGGTATGCCGGGCGGCTTGTCTGGGTTCAGTCAACAACACTGACGTGTTGTTGTAGCGACCACCAATCAGTAACCTCCAATATGTACATGTCATCATTTAGTATCAGTTCAGCACGCTTGGAACCTCAGCCAAGGTGGTACCAAGAATGGTACCGGGTACCAGATACCAGATTTTAGTTATGGAAAACAAAAAAAGCGAGTAGAGTTTAACCGAAGCGAGCTTGTACCAGTCAGTGGAGAACCCCCATAAGTAGCTAATATAATGACATCTGTGCCTAAATTATGTGACACATCAGTCACAGAGTGGTTCCTACATCCTACACAGGTCATGCCATGCTGTTTGTATTTGTATTTTTTTTGTATGTATTTCTATAGAAACACCTGTTTGTTCCTAAACAGCTTTCTAATGTGTGTATTCTGTTTCCTTAGCTGTCGTTGGCCTGTTATATCCGTGCCTGGACAGCCACCTTGGGGAGCCACACAAGTTCAAGAGGGAATGGGCCAGTGTAATGCGCTGCATCGCTGTATTTGTGGGCATCAACCACGCCAGTGCTGTATCCTCACCAACACCAGTCTTGCTCAATGTTATTATATCCACTTATCCCCAACATAGCCTCAAGAGAGCTAAATATGTGGTAGTCTACCAGGATGTATTTGTAAATATCCAGTGTTGTATTGCTTTTATCAATGCACGGATGTCGCCAGGCAATTGTAATCCAACAAAGTGGTAGCACAGTTAGGAAACTCCGTAGATGAGCTTTGATACAAAACATACCTGCTTTTCTTTAACTCATGTCAACTCACAGAAACTGGACTTTGCCAACAACATGCAGCTGTCTCTGACGCTAGCTGCTTTGTCCCTGGGGCTGTGGTGGACGTTTGACCGATCAAGGAGTGGCTTTGGCTTGGGCCTGACCACTGCTCTCCTGGCTACTCTTGTTGCTCAGTTGTTAGTCTACAACGGCATTTATCAGTAAGTTATGATTGTCAGTGTAGGTGATAAAGAAGTCTGCCATTAGGGTAGAGCCTAAATTTCATGGTAATTTCTCCATCATGGTGGAACATGACAGAATATGCAGGATCTGAAGGATGAAATAAGAGTTCTCCAGGGAGATGTGTAACATCTCCCTAGTTCTTCATCTGAGAGCTGTCTAATACTTAAAATGCACCCTTGAACATCATTAAGACTCATTACTTGCTTATTAAAGCACCCACAACAGTTTTCCAATTAATCTAATGTTTCAGTGCCTTAGAATTTAACAGGCTTTTTAAAGTACTGTGCCTTTAAGATATAGCTATGTGTATATAAAAGCTTTGGTTTTTGCAACGTCAAAGTGGGTGAAGTCTAAAACAGTAGATTCATTTCCATGTATAGACTATAAAGTTTTTCAGTTTTCTATGCTATTGGCCTTTTCAGTGCTAAGACACAGACTGCAACCCAAACAACGCACTCCTACAATTCATATACTGTATCGCTGAAGGTATTTGTACCATACCATTTTTGTGTGCTAGTACACAGTTTGGGACACAGCCTGTTTGGAAGCTTCTTTGAAAGTAGTGTGTACGTTTTGTGTGAAATTGAGGACGTAGTCACAAGACTGCCTCTGGTCATCAGCTGCTCTAAACCAGAAAAGGAAATTAAATAGGCAGGTCACGGCACTCACTGTTGGCTTACCAGATTGAACATTTCTTTCAGTGAAAAATAATTAATTTAAAATTACAACGTGCTTCTGTTATTACTGGTGACTTTTAAGGGATAAATAAAAGTGAATCTTGTATAAGAAAATACTTTACCAGCAGCACTTCCCACTCAGTGTCCCATTAATCAGTTTCGAAACTTGCTGTTTCTTTTCACCAGGTACACGTCTCCAGAGGTTCGCTCCGTTCGCTCCTGGCTGCCCTGCATCTTCTTTTCTGGAGGAGTGACGGTGGGGAACATTGGACGGCAGCTGGCAATGGTCAGTTTGTTTCTGTCTCATACACTTCAAATAGAAAAGGTGTTTTGCATGAAATCCAACAGAGTTCCCAAACACCACTTACAGAACGACCACTTGTTTGGTTCAGGTTTGATTCGGGTGATCACAGAAACTTTGCAGTTCCGGTCTGCTTCAAGTGGTTATTTACGAAACATTGTGGTTCGTGTTTGGTTTGTGTTGTTGATGACAAATATTTTTTGGTGGGGCTGGTTAGTTCTCATGATGCGTCAGGTGAGTCATAGGAAACCCTGACATGTGCATTGATGTGTGCAGATCTATCTTCATGATCCACTGCATCCTAAATGACATGTCTGCCTAGTCAGGCAAGAATATGTTCCACAGTTCCAGATTCAGCCTTTTACAAATAAATAAATGCAAATAATGGATAAGTGAAAAATAGTTTGTCCAGGTGCTGCTGTTCTCGGTACAGTACCGAAGCCCTGTCAGCTTTCAGCACTGATCTTGTTGATTTGTTTTCTTTACCTATTAATAAACACCGCATAGATAACATACGTAAAACACTCCCAACCTTAAAAGACTTGTGTGGCATCTCAGCGCTTAAAAGTCATATCATTAACAAAGATGAATGTGAGGGAAAATGAATGCATTGCCTTTTAGCATTACTAAGAAAACAGATGTCTGGAAATGTACAAAATTGGAATGTTCCATTTTAATATCAGATTGGTGGGAGAGAATATTCTATACAGGAAAATCCACTGATCAACAGGGAGGCAGTCTAAAATCTTTACAGCAACAGCAATGTAACTACATACATGTACATAATTTTACCAAACTTAAAGAAGAGCAAAACTAGTACTGGACACTCTCAGTTTCTTAAAGTTCCTAGGGGCTTTTGGAGATGAGTACAAAACGACACCCCTACTCTGTCATGAGATTGGGTAGTAGACTTTTAATGGTCACCACTGAACACAGCTAAAGAAAATGGCTAGCAATGGTTGCTAAGGAGTGATGGGTAAGGAAAATGGAGTCATGACTTGGATACTATACTGTAAATTAAATAGAATACAGTACCTAATATTTGCTAGTACACCACTTAAAGGGGTTGTTTTGAGGCACGTTGCTCTCAGGACTCCTCAGTGATTTAAGTGAAGGGTCTAAAAGCTGATTACCATCTTATTTCTCATGCAAGAGGAAGCCGATCAGGTGCTTTGTTTACCAGCCGTGAATTCATTATGTTTTGTTGTTTGAGAAGTTGGCACAGTCACTGGACCCTGATTGAGGGCAAGATTTCACTCCCAGCATTTCTGGATGGAAACATTCAATTTCTAGAGCAGGGTTTTTAGGTCACCCCGACTTTAAAGGACCCATATCCTTCACTTTCAAGTATTTAGTTATTTTCCTGACGTTTGTGTTCTCTTATGAACCAAAAACAGTCCTTTTGTAAATTTCCTTCCTTCTTTTCCTTTCTTTCTTATTGTGTCTCCGGTATATGTAAACGAACACTGCAGATGACTGTCCCAATGAGTGTCAGTATATATGCCAAACACTTCTGGAACAAAGGCTGGAACATGGCAGTGAGGGTTTGATTGTTAATGAGGTCAGGTGGTGATTAGGGGTGGTTCCGATGTAGAACCGGTTCTAATTTTGCGAAGCATCGGAATTGTTTACCTCTGGTGTTATTGGTCCCTCTAACGATGTTTTTGGACCTTTACCTGCGTCGCGCGCGATCATGTCACACTCTGCGACTCAAATTATCATGGAGTGGAGAAAGTGGGGTGGCTGCATTTTACTAAACTTCCAATGGTGGAAACACTACCAACATGTTAAAACATTTGAGGTCTTAACACAGCATTAAAATTCAAGAATGCCATGTGTTCGATTCTCAACGCTCGAATCCAAGCTCTGTGGTTTCCATAGACGAGAGTAACTTTAACTACAGTGCCACTGATTATCAATACTAACTTATTTTTATAATTATATTTTGATATTCGGACCATATTATTTATTGTTTAAAGGAAGATAAGTGCATAATTTATTGGTCGTGTTTGTATTTACCATGTAAAGGACTGAGTTCTGACATCTAATAAAACAGCTGCTTTCGAAGCTAAAAAAAAAAGGCCTATGACTACCTTTTTTTAATGTAAATATGTAGCTAGCCAAGTACCTGTTCACAAAATTATGATCAGTTTAAAAAAAAAATATTTATTTTATACTGTTGTTGCCTTCTCAGCCTTGGCTTTAGCGGCTGCTAGGCAGGCGTCTTTGGCTCGTTACTCTCAGCCACAAAGAGGGTCCAAAAATTAAACAACTACGGGGAGCAGGGTCTGTTATTTCCTCCCTCGAAACAGGAGCATTTATTTACTGTCTCCAAAAAGAACATTAGAGTGGCGAGAATCATTCAAACAGAGCGGCCATGTAAAACTTCAAATACTCCCTGAAAGACTACATCTCCCAGCCTCCCTAGAGGCTCAATTACCCAGAATGCGAAGTTTCTTAAGGCAACAGTCTCATCCTGTAACACTGTTTAGGAATCAATAATGGAATCGATAAGGAATCGGATTGATAAGAAGAATCGATAATGGCATTGGCATCAATCATTTCTTATCAATTCCCATCCCTAGTGGTGATGGTACATCAGTTCTGGATCACAAACTCCACACAATTTCATCCAAATAGAGAAATAATTCAAAATGGCTTTAAAGTGAAGGGCGTTTTTCTCCCACCTTGTCCCATAAAGCTACCATTTCGGAAGTTATCTCACAATAGCAGGTCTGTTTTAAAAAGAACAGTTTGCATAAAGTCAACAAACATGGGAAATCTGCTAAGCCTTTCTTTTCACCTTGCAGATGTTTGCTGATGTGACAGAAAAATGAGCTACAGTCAGAACCGGTGTTCTTCTATTATATGCACAAAAATACCAACGATATGGACGTTACTCAGTTATTTTACATCACCCCATCTCTTCATGGTGTCCTACAGTGCCCTGCGATTCTATATAAGGCTAAACGATCCGTTGGCCTTTATATGGAACAGACCTCGTCTGTTGAGGGGCATCATCAGATTTCATTACTGAAGGCCCACATTGACCCAGTTATTCTATATAGCAACAGTCTGAAGACCTACAGTTGTTTTAATCAGATTTAAAATTTTGTTTTTGTTTAATCTGCTGATTTAAAACTTTCTAACCGGAGCTACAAGCTAAATTTAGTTGACAGGCAGTGGAAGCTCGGTGTGGCTGGACAGTAGGGTTTGTATCGATTCATGGATATTGATCCCACTCTTCATAATTTGGTTGCAGGACATCATCACATGAAAAGTTGTGAGAAGATCCTGAAGTTATTTTACTGACTTTTTAAAAAAAAAAAAAACTATCTAAACTGTGTTCTGAGTTTCCTGTATATATAATGAGGGAGGAGTGTCACTACAAATGTTCTGTTCAACAAATGTGTGTTGGTGCAGAGCGCTGTTCCGTCCCTCCACAGATCCAGTCTAGCATCATCCATTTGAAAATACAGCTGTGTTAGAATATGTAAAGAGCAGGACCAATTTTGTACCTCTGCTCCATAACTGGGCAATACTCCAATGTGCTAACCATCTCCTCTTCTTCTGCTTCAGGGCTCAACAGAGAAACCCCACAGCGACTAGAGAGGACCTCTGACGAATGGCGACTCGTTCTGCAAACCCTTGAGGAAAAACAGTGCGTTTTTTGACTCGAAAACGGGGGGAGAGCAGCCCGGTCCGAACGGACCATGTGCCAAGCGGACAGCACCTCCAAAACGAACAAAAAAAAAAAGCCCTGGCCTTCACCACCACTCTGACCACCATCGTCCTCTTCACTTTCCCCTGCACTGTCAGTGCTGGAGTTGCTCGATAAGCTTTGGCTGGAGTGAGACACTGTGTAGCACAAATTTGACTGAACTCAGTCAGACATTTATGGAGTGGATTGGACTCTTGAACGTGTGTTTGAGTGTGTGCTGGCAAATTCGGGGTGTAGGGATGCACCGATATGGGAATTCTGGGCTGGTCTGTTGATGCTGAGGCTGAAGCTGCTGATGCTGATGATGCTCACATACATTGACTAGATCTACATGGATTGACCTTACACAGAGATGTTACAGTATTTGTAGAAGGTTATGTAATAAAACAAAGATATTTTAGTGGAGCCGCCCATTATCTCCTGAATGTCCTGCTCTTTCAGTTTGAATCATTGGTCAAATGTAAGCATCGGTACATTTATTTTAATGCAGTTACCAGCCTGTACCGATATTATTCCTTTATCATCGTGCATCCCTAAATTGTACAGGTCTGAGAGGTTAGGTGTGCTTATTTGATTATTTCAGTTTTTTTCTTGTGTGTTTTTTGTTTTTTTTTTCATTTGTGCTGGAGTTAACGATGCTATAAGAAAGGGAAAGAAGTTTCAAGGCTGCCTGGAAATGTCCGCCATCCAAAGAGGCATATCTGGGTTCAGTGAGACACCACACAGAGTATTAATGCAAGAATCAACACTGCTGGTTCTCATTTAAGCCAAGGAAAATGTGCGTCCACATAGTATAAAAACACCCTAAGTGTTGAAAATGAATCAAAAGTGTAATGATATTACAGATCATTTTGAAATGTCATGGTTAAATGCCAGATTAGCCTGCCCTGATTAGGCCTAATGTTGTGTTCGGTTTAACTCGGATTTGGGAGAAAAAACAAATCCCAAAAAATGCACGTCCTGTTTGCAACAAGCCAGACAACATTGGTGATACAAGTCATTTTAACTTCCATGATGTATTTATCTTTTCAGAACAGTGACCTCTGTGGTCAGTGGTACAGACTTAATTATGCACTCTCTGTATGTTGACCAACCTAAAGCTAATCTCACATAGAAGTGGTGCTTTGGCATGAAGTTGAACACCATCCTGGCCTTTCAAGTAGCCTAGTCTTTTCTTTTCCATTTGGAGGTTGGAAATTCCTAATTATGAGTTCTAGTCTTTTCACCTGTGGTATGAATGCATGAGCTATTCCTGTGCATGGGAAATTGTCTGATAGTATCTGGTGCTTTCATACAACCCGTGAACTTTAGAGGACGATTCCAGAGATTTTTCCAGATGTAGCTTTTGGTGTGTAAACAAAGTCGTTCAGAGTGGATTTGGTGTGTTGGGAAATCTTTTCAGTGGTGATGAATGGAACCAGGCGTCTGCAACACAAATACAGCCCCAGTGAAGCCCCACGTGTCTCTGAGTGTTTATATGGATGATGATGATGGTAAAATAGTGGCTAAACTAAATCAGTTTTCTTTGGGGACTATTTTGCCTAATGACGCCCTGCACGTATCTCTCCTACATGAATAAGTTGGGTTTTAGAACCAAAAGCTTCTTGAAACTCTGGTAAAATGTCAGGCAGCACCTTCATAACTATTTAGTGGAATAATTTTCTATGAGGGACCTTTTAGAGGTAGATGTCTGGTTCCATTCACCTCTACTGAGAACAGTTCTTGCACAAAACCCACTGTGAGTGACGTTAATGGTGGAGTTCTCATTTAATACACTTCAACAGTGAAGTATTAGGAGTATTAGGAGTCGTTTTTAGAGGTGAAGGGAGGGGGCATTTTCGCAGCTGCCTTGAAGATTTGCAATCTGTGATTGCCTTTGTGTTACGAAACCGAGTGCTTTTGCCAATGTTCCAGATTACTCTTTTGTTGTACACTTTATTGATCAGATGTTGCATGCCATGCATAATCCATTCTTTATCTGAAATATGTTCTATTCTAGATATGGTCTGGATAGTGGGGCGCAGCAAAGATTCAAGTGCAATCAGTTACTTTAAGCCTGATGTACCTTCATATTTATTATTATTTTTTTTATTATTTTTTGATGATGGATTCGTCTGAATAATTATGCAGTATGAAGAAACCAACCAAGCAATAACCGTTTTCTGTGTATCCAGTTTAGCCTGTGCTCCATCCTTTAGAGTTCTCATCCATTTGCTGGAGAACCCAGAGGTGATTCTAATGATACCAATGACCCCTCCCACAACAAAATGCTGTGTGTTGTCCTAGTGTTAGTGAAAAAGGGTTTGGGCGTCCAGAACCGTGTGCCGGTTTGAGGTGGACGTACAGGAGAGTGAGGGAAGACCCGACGTCCCCCTCGGATCCGGCTCTGCTCCAGTTCAGGGAATGTAGAAGATGTAAAAATGAATGAAAGCTTTATTTTTCTGGAGGAACTGGGTTTTCTTTTGACTAAAAAGTGTGTGTCTTTACCATTTCAGTTGTATTCTTTCTACTATAAATGAGAAGTAAAAATAGAGGAAAAAAGAGACGTGCTGTGTGCAGTTGTTTGTGAAGCCTGGTCCAAAGCTGAGGGGTTCAAGTACTCTCTCTTTCTCTCTGTCTCTGTCTGTCTCGCGCTCTCTCTCTCACACACACATTTCAGCGCTGGATTTCTTAAATGAACATTTACCAAAATAATGTCTGTTTATTTATCCATCTGTCCATCTGCTTATCTTTTTGTCTGTATTTCTATTTGTCTGTCTGTATTTCTATTTATCTATCTAGATACTTATTCATCTATATGTCTATCAGTCCGTCTGTCTATCCGTCTGTCTACCTGTCCCTTCATCTGTCTGTCTACCTTTCCGTTCATCCCCACTGTGATTAAAATGCATTAGCGAGGCCCTGGTCACTTTCCATTTCTCTTTATTAGGTACAGTAATAATCACTGTTTGAGAACATCAGGTCACAAAGTGCAGTCCATAAATCCCCAATGGACCACCAGTGGACCCCCAGTGGTCCATGGAATACTCACTCATACAGGCTCTATTCCACGGGTTTGGAACCACGGACCAAACTCCCAGACCTCATTCAGTGAGTGCCAGACCAACGACTGCAGTGACTTCGAGTTCACAAGACCAGCAGTAATAGACCAATGTGTAGGTCAGCAAGCAAGGCCATGAGTCCAACCAGACTGCAGCATCTGACTCCAGCACGTCCAGTTAGATCAACCAGCCGCAAAAATGAGGGATATATTCTACAGGCAGAAGAAGTGAATGGTCCAGTCTTTTATTTAGAAGCTCAAGAACTTCCAAAAGAAAAACACAAGTGGAGAAGAGCTCCTGCTTTCACACGGTAAACATGGGACACCTGTGGGACGTCCTGGACAGTCACTATCCCCTGACCGGCATTCGCCCCAGTATGGGGGCGGGGGTCTCTTATCCCACCTGCCACTCAATAATCCACATAATACTCTCCTGGTGTATGAACCGAACCTTCTGGGTTATTTCGTTGGTTATTTAGAGGCCAAACTCCCTCAAAATTGCATGACTACACCTGTCCAAAACCTTGGGTAAATCTGCAACTAGCTTAATTACTCTTTCTTAATCAGCTTGACTATTAGCTATTACCACTATTAGGTCTAACAGACTTCCTTATTCAGATGACTGGGGGATGATTCAGTCATATTAGCGCCATGCTAACTGGTGGGGCATAAGCTTTCATTACATGTTAGATGAAAAGCTACGTAGCTCCAGTGCTCAAGGTCATGTGCATAAACATGCAAGAGTGGCTGCTGAGGTTTTATAATCAGTTATGGAAATCTATATATGCTCTATAACTATAATATAGTTCCATAAGCTTTATAGCTGTATAACTCTATACACTCAATAACTGTATAGAATTCTATAAGATCTATAACTGTAAAATATTGTTCTATATGCTCTACAACAGTATAACATTCTGTAAGATCTATAACCACATAGCATAGATGTATAAGATCTATAACTGTATAATATAGCTCTGTAAGCTCTAAATGTTCTATAATTCTATAGTATAGCTCTATAAGCTCTAAACGCTCTATAACTATAGCATACCTTTATAAACTCTATATAATCTGTAACTATGGTATAGCTCTGTAAGTTCTATATGCTCTATAACTATAGTATACCTCTATAAGCTCTATAAGTTCTATAAGCTCTATAACTCTATAGTGTAACTCTATAAATTCCATGTGTTCTATAGCTCTTTAAGCTCTAAAACTATCGTATAGTTCCTTACGCTCTATATGCTTGATAAGCTCAAGACACTTTATAACTACAGTATCTCTATATAAGGCCCATATGCTCTATAACTATAGCTCTATAGTACAGCTATATAGGTTCTATATGCTCTATAGTAGCTTATTACAGCTCTGTAAACTCTATACATTCTTCAACTACAGTATAGCTCTTATAACCTCTATACATTCTTCAACTACAGTATAGCTCTTATAACCTCTATTCATTCTTTAAATATAGTATAGCTCTATAAGCTCTATACATTGTATAGTATAGCCCTATAAGCTCTAAATGCTCTGAAACAGTATAAAACTTCAAACAGTCCTTGCTGATGTAGGGTTGGGGTGGTTGTGGAGATTAACAAGTTAATAAATATTAGAAATAAACATGAACGCAGTAAAAAAAATAATGTTTGAAAGAGGAATGCAGGTCTAGATCCTCTTTCTTGTCCAGATTTATCATATTCAGCAGTTTATGAGAAATATATATTCTGCATCTTCTCATCTGTCAGGCCGATGAAACACTCGGCACGTGCTGAAAATGACAGGCCAACACTCTCTAATACAAAGGGCTTCTTTGTGTTGAGGTATTTGTGTGTGTGTGTGTGTGTGTGTCTGTGTATGTGTGTGTGTGTGTGTGTGTGTGTGTTTGTCAATAATGCACTGACTCAGCAGGAGCTGTGTTGGGGCAGCACCCCCTCAGTGGGCGTCACCATGGTAACAGCCCCAAACGGGACACCCTCATCCTCATAAATAACCCATAATTGGGCAGGAGATCGCCCGCGCTTCCATAAATTTACACACTAAGAGTTAGCATGGCTGCAGATACGAGACAATGCATTTAAACATCAGCTAGATAAACACCCACCTTGTGTTTCCACTCACTGGCACCTTTATTAGAAACACCCACCTTGTGTTCCACTCACTGACCATTTTAACAGAAACACCCACCATGTCCCTCCACTCAGTGACCACTTCACTAGAAACACCACTTTGTGCTTCCACTCACTGGTCACTTTATTAGAAATAACTACCTTATTCTTCCACTTAATACCCACCGTACAGGTCCACTAAACAGGTATACATGTATAGGCTATATAGACTATAATGGTATGGAGTGATGCAGGTCTAGCGGAGTGAACACACATTGTGCATTAACGTTGTGCCTAACTGTACACCAGCAAGGTAAAGGTCCAGGAGACTGAGATGCTCTGGAGACCTTTGCATCCCAACATCAAGTCTAGTAATCCAGATAGATGTACTTTTACTTACAGCCACTAGATGGCACCATTTCCTCTCTATGGTGCACGGTAAGTGAGACCATACCAGTGTTCGCTGTGTTTCTGTTACTGCCCCTGTAAGACTGATATATGTAAACGCCCTGCTCTGATTGGCTGACCTGTAGTACGCTTCACTCAACCTACTGTCTTTTATAGCTTCAGCGTGAGTGGGCGGAGCTACATGACTGTAGTGTAAATAGGTGGAGAAGTAAACAAACTTTTTTATATTTAAACGAATATTGTATTTTGTATAGTGTACAGTTTTTTTTTTTTAATATTATGTATATTGTTTTTATGCTTCTTCTACTTTCTTCTCTTGTTCTCTCTACTTTACAGCTGTAACAATGCAAATTTCCCACCTGTGGGACTAATAAATGCTTATCTTATCTTATCCAAAAATCAAGAAGTGAAATCACAATTAATTTAAAAATGCTGACATGCTTCAACATAAAGCTGAAATGATCACTTCTATAACTGCTTAATTTATAACCAGTTAATTAGTCACCAAATCAAACCGTCTTGTTATATTGGAAAGCTTTTGCTTTAGTACACTATGTATAATGTCAGAAATGTATTGGTTAAAATACCATTAGTGCTAGTAAAAAGATTTTACAAGAAAATTAAATTCTAAAATAAATTTATAATAATTTGGTCATTATACCTCAGCATCTAAAAATGTAAATCTCACCAATACACTTCCTGTCCAAAATGAAGTCTAAACTGTGGTAATAGAGCACATTGTTTAAGTACACAAATCAAAATATCAACAATTTTCACTAATAAACAGCTAATCAACACTGTGACTGTGTTTCACGGTCTGTCAGAATGACCATGTGTATCACATAAATATTTTTAAAATAAAACAGTATATCACCCCCTAGCCTTTATGTAGTAAGCCAGAGTTACTGTGTGGATCGTATGAACATTATAGAGCTTTTTAAATGAAACAGTATCAGTTATACCGCCCCCTAACCTCCATGTAGTGTATTACACTCTGTCAGAATGATGGAATGAAATGTATAGAACATTATAGAGCAATATAAAGTTATCAGCAACTAGTCCACTCTGTGTAATCGTTAAGGCCTTATTTCTGTGGTAACAGTATTCCATCCTTTACTATCGGGACCCTTTCATAGGCAGACCGAAGTGAGCCAAAAGAAGCAGCCCATAAGATGGCGCGTGTGCTTTGCATGGAGATGGCTGCAGGGTTAGATGCGGCGTGGAGGATTTGGATTGTTCTTTGGCCCTGGGTGAGCCCCCCCGCTGCTCCTCTAATGGAAGATGATTCAGCCGAACGGCCGGGCAGACAGAATAGCAATTACCCAGACTTATTGGCCTCACCCCTGACATTTCACTGGCTCCTGAGCGGACGAACACACGGGGACCCGGAGAAGTGTGTGTGTGTAAGTGAGAGAGACAGATGAAGGAGTGTGTGTGTGACCACAGAGAGAGGTAAATCAAAAAGGCAGGAGGAAACATGCACAATCTAAGCATAAGGCAGTTTAGAGCTGGGACAAGTGTGGCAAGATTATTAAAGTGCAGTCAATCTGCTGAGACGCACTGAGGGTCTGAATTTCACTGTAGTTTTAGCACCGGAGCAACCAGGGCCAATGTGGATCAGCATCACCAATTCACATCATCAATTATAATCCCTAATAGACTTGCTTATATGGTTTCTGACAAGGTATGAATTTTTATCCATAAGCATGAACTGAATTATGGACACTGTTATTAGCGATGCTAATGCACTTTTGTTCATTTTCATTCGGTTTGATGGTCTTTCCGATTGATTGGATTGATGATCTTTCGTCCGGCTGTTGGTTGATACGTTGACTGGATCTGAGAACTGGAAGCCCAGGCTCTAGCGCCATTTTTCTGTCATCTAAGGGCCTTGAGAGCTGCACATGTAGCTAAGTGCACTATGGTGTGTATGTGTGTGTGTGTGTGTGCGTGTCCTTCTCTCTCTCTCTCATCACCCACTCCCTCCTCGTTCCTTTGGAAGGCATGAATATAATGAATCAGAGAATTAAAGCTAATGGGACACAGCCTAGCGACAGGCTTACAAGGAGGTACGAAATGGGCCGCCACTTCAGCCCAAATTGCCCGTGGTGCCATTCAAATGCCAGCCTGGCATTTAAGGCTCGTCTCACCTCTCGGTGCATTCGCCACAGTCAGCCTGAGTCTCCCTCGCTGCTTTTCATCGTGTGCTTAATCGCAAAACTGACGCTCCATAGCACAGAGACCGTGCACCCTGAAATGACCACTCCGTCCTGATATTAAAGAAAACATTTGCACGTTTTATACATTTCAACACAAAATGTGGTCGATCAGCTGCAGCATCTGAAGCTATTTTTGAGCTGGAGTTACTAGGCGAATGTAGGCTAATAAGGCTAATGAAAGAGCAACGGAAGAGTAAAGTAATGATTTCAGTTTGCCACTCGTTTACACACAAACACGTCCTGATATCTGCTAGTGTGTGAATGCTAAATCTCAGGTGACGGTGCGCTAAGGCACCTGATGTGCACAAATCCTTTACAGTGCAAATGAAACACGTCGTACCACGGGCCGGGATTAAGTGGCTGTCAAATACGCCTCACCAAATTTACAACCTAATCAAACTGTTAACCGAACAGCAGGCTAGCACCAGGTCTGCTACACTTTAACTTTCCCCTTTTCTCTGTGAATCCTGCACAACTGAACACACCTCAGACCTCAGACTTCACCTGCTTCATCTCTGACTACTATTGAACAAAGCTGCCGGCTGACGAGTAAGATTTATGATCTGCTTCTAGTGTCTCCTGTCAAGGTATTAATCAGTCAGTTCTTGAAGTCAATCTTGGAGGCAGGACAAATGGGTAAACCTAAGGACCTGAGACACTTTAAAGAGAATCAAACTGAGATGTCTAGGCAACTGAATCGGAGCATCTTTAAAGTTCAGTGGTCATTACCTAACAAAACTGCTCCAAGGAAGGAGACAGGGCCTTGGGCAACCAAGGCTCAGTGATACGCACGGTGAGTGAAGGCCAGCCTGACTGGTCTGACCCCACAGATGTTCTGCTGAGAAAGGTGCTGGCTCTGATAGAAAGGCATCAAAACAAACAGCAAAGCGCCCCCTCCTGTGTATGGGGCTATGTAGATGCAGACCCGTCAGAGGACCCATGCTGACCCCTGTCCATCACCGAAAGCGCCTACAATGGACACACGAACTTCAGAACTGGACGACTGAGCAGAAGGTGAAAGAAGGTGGTGTGGTCTGATCGATCACATTTTCTTCTACATCAGGTAAACAGTCGGGCGAGTGTATGTGTCGCTTACCTGTGGAAGAGACGACACCAGAATGTGAAGAAGGTGAGGCAGTGGTTGCAGTGTGATGCTCTGGGTGATGATCTGCTGGGAAACCTTGGGTCCTGCATTCATGTCGACATCATTTTGACACGAAACATCTCTGTAGACCAAGCTCACCCCTTTATGCAGATGGTGGTTCCTAATGACAGTGTCCTCTTTCAGCAGATGATGCCTCCCACACTGCAAACATTGTTCAGGAACCGTTTAGAGAACATCACAAAAGTTTAAGGTGCTCCAAATTCACCAGCTGTCTATCTGATCTGTTATAAGGTCTGTGTGAAGAGTTTTTCAGCCCCAAAATGTGAGAAATGGGCCATTTAGTTTGGGCCCTGGAGTTCAGATGAACAAAGTTCATATTTCTTCATGATACCGATGTTCACCGTGGGTCCTTTTCTTCATGGTCACAGCCAGAGTGTTCGCTCTACCCATCAGAGGCTGCAGCGCAGGCCTGGCCGACGTGTCCTGTTGTGGAATAATTCCATTCTGAGCGAGGGAGGCAGAGGAAGGGCGCTGGAGGATAAAAGATCGGTGTCTGAATGATTCCTCCTCACAAAGCAGGACAGCAGCTGTGGACGGGCGTTCCGCTCCGCTTCAGATGCACAAAAGAGGACGTCCACTTTCTCAGAGAGCCACCAGAGGGGCCAGAGGGAACGTCCAGGACCGGCCACACCAGGAAACTAAAATCACTGTAAACACTTTCAAATTCACCTCAGCACTTTAAAATCACTGGCCACAGTAACAATTATTATTTTAACTTTAAAATCACTTTTTAAACATTTATGTTCCAACATTTGACAGAATCTTTTGTTGGATAACTAGTCTGCCTCAAGATTTGGCTACTAACTTCTGGACATTATTAGAACTTCATTCTGGGTGTTTATTTTATCAGAACTTCATTCTGGATGTTTATTTTATCAGAACTTCATTCTAGATGTTAACATTAGTAGAAATTTATTCTGGACGTTAATTTTATTAGAACTTCATTCTGGGTGTTAATTTTATTGGAACTTCGTTCAATGTGTTAATCACATTGGAACTTCATTCTGGCCGTTAATTTGATCAGGACTGGACATTTTTTAATTGTGGGTTTACTAGAAGTTTACTAGAGTTATCAGCGAGTCAGTCCAGCGAATTTGAATCAGTGATTTAGCGTCGCTGGTTCTTCTTGGCTGGTCCACTCAGTGGTCTGGCAGAAGAAGAGACCCAGAGTGTGACCTCTGACCTGTCAGTGGGGAGCCCAGACCATCCTCTTTAACAGAACGCCTACAGGCCACATGTCGGAGAGTAGCTGGGCTTCCAACAGGGTTCCTGCCCTGCACTCCTCACTCCCGAACACACACACACATACACATACACACACCCTGTTAGTATGACTGGGATGGTAAACCTTCAGCAAGACAGGAGACTTCATATGGCTTCAGTTTTAACTGTAAATAAGTAAGATCGTAGCAGCACGTGAAAGGGTCAGTAAACGCACACACACACACACACACACACACACACACACACACACACACACACACACACACACACACACACACACACA
>JBBJLS010099400.1:0-20589 GCA_037577275.1 Bryconaethiops microstoma | reverse complement strand
GGAAATCACTACAACATACGGAAATACAAACAGTGATAATTAGTAGATGGTCCTGTGAGCGAGAGAGAGAGAGAGAGTGTGTGTGTGTGTGTGTGTGTGTGAGAGAGAGAGAGAGTGTGTGTGTGTGTGTGTGAGAGAGAGAGAGAGAGAGAGAGAGAATATATATAAACATAGCTGTGCAGTTATGAATAAATAGAAAGTCAGTATAAAACATATTAACATGCCCAGAATGTCCTTAACTGTAGTGTATTCATTAGTGACTGAAGATCGAAATGGCTTTTACATTGGCTTTCCCATCATCGTTTGTGTGTGCGCGTGCATGCGCACTCGTGCGTGCTTCTGTTAATCTCTCATTCAGAAGGGAATTAGGAGTCCAGTGGCTTTTCATCGGGACAGTATGAAGCCTGTCTGCTGAAGATTAAACATCTGGCTAAACCCAGCAATCCAAAGAGACCAGTATTAACTGTCTGCCTCTTTAGTTGATATATTTTGTTTATTTTTTCATATTTTGTTTATTTTTTCCCTGATCTACCACACTTTATTGAACAGTTACTAATGAAGGACAGAGAACTTTGGCGAAGGATTTTAGTATGATAGAGTAAATACGAAACATTTAAAAATATCTAATTTCTTTCTTTTATGCTAAATACTGACATTGTATTCTTACAATATTTGTTTAATCCCATATGCATTTTGTTCAGGTCATCACATTTACAAAACACCAATATTTCGCTCTAGAGAAAAAAGGAATAGATACTAAATAATACATCAGTGGATTGATTGGATTGGATGATCAGGTGGTTGAGAATGTACTATGATATTGATTTAAGTCATTCTCTTTAGCTGTATCTGATCTGCTTAGATACATCAGATACTTCATCTTACTAATTGCCTTACGAGTTCAGGAAGAGGGCCACGGGCCACTGATCCTAATGCTGACTGTGCTGAGGTGTCCTGGTGTGGCATTAAGCAGAGTCTGGCTTTCAGTCCTCAGTGCACCTCACTGACTTTACTGGATAGCCAAGCAGTCTGTATGGTTAGGTATGTAAACGCCAAAATTTACTGTTTGATTAGTCATAAATCATAAATGTACATTTTTATGACAGCAAAAATGAATCTGCAGTCAGTAATGAATACACTACAGCTGAGGAAATTCTCGGCATGTTAATGTTTTTTGTGTGTGTGTGAGATGTGATTTATTTATTAATGCTGGGCAACGATTACATGTAAAAAAATTTATACCTTTTATCTAGTTTGATATAGAAAAACAAGTTCCCCTCAGCGTCCAGAGCATGGTGGGCGCAACCATTATAGCAGTTGTAAAGGGGGACCAACTCCAAATGAAAGTCTATGTGTCTGAATGCAGTGTCAGTAAAGTCTCAGTTGGCGTAATGGTCAGGTGTCCCATTATTGTGTCCATGCAGCACGCTAGGTCTCTGCTGGTTTTCATGGGGGTCAGGCGTCCCATTACTCTTGTCCATATAATACGGACAAAAGTAGTGGGATGCCTGAGCCCTGCGAAAACTAGCCGAGACGTAGAGCCATAGATACAGAATATATGTTTATGCGCAGCACGCACGAGAAAAAAGTAGCGAATTTTCAAAATGAAATGATTATTAAAAAAACCTGCATTAACGCTCGATAAAATAATTTTCGGCATAATGCAAGGAAATAATGCATTAACGCGATAATAATGCGTAACGTGCCCAGCCCTAAAAAAAAAGCTTTGGTTTTATATACCTATATACATATTTGTGTGTATGTGTGTGTGTGTAAAGGTATTATGTGTAGTTAAGATAATGTTCCACCAGATTGCTTAAGACATGCAAAAATCATCAAAAGCCAGATTTCAAAATTTGTATTTTTATGTGATGCGTATTCTTTCTGTTAATAAATGAATTAAGTTACGTGTACCCCTTATTTTCTAGGGTCAAGATGCGACCCTGCCCAAGTGTCACGCACTTGTTTACGAGATGGCTGCGGGGCTGCTCAAGGCGCAGTCGCAACCGCATGCCTCGGAGATTGAAGGATCCTCTGAGTTACATCAGACTCCTGTTCAAGTCTCTCTACTTCAACTCACTCACCAACTCTGATGTGGTGACAGATTCCCTCTTTGAGCCAGTCTTCTGGATGGTCGAAATTGTCACCCGCTGGTTCGGGAAAGTAGGTCAATGTTTCCAATGTCTTCTTTTTTTTGTTGTTGTTGTAACACTTTTAGACTAGGTTTGTTATTTATTTGAAATGTTTCTTTTTTTCTCTTCTTTGAGGTCTTTGTATTTCTAGTGGTAGCTCTCACCAGCTCAATCGTCTGTATAGCATACTTCTGCCTCCTCCCCTTTGTTCTTCATTCTTATTCTCCTGGCTGGATATTATGGTACATCTGTTATGGACACTGGAACTTAATCATGATAGCCTTTCACTACTACAAGGCCACAAGTACATCCCCTGGATATCCTCCTAAGGTATGTTTGGACAAATGTTGTGTACATCATGCCTATAATATGTATTGGAATGCTGCAGTTCATGTTTAATTTGAAATTTAAGCCAGTTTTTTTTGGTTTGTTTTTGCTCTTCAGATGAAGAATGACATTCCGTTTGTGTCTGTCTGCAAAAAGTGCATAATCCCCAAACCAGCAAGAACACACCACTGTGGCATTTGCAACACGTAAGAACAAAATATAGTGACTGTAGTCTCATGTCAGCAGTGTTGTGCTGTGCTTGTCTGACACATGCTGCTGGCACTGCTTTCACATGACATTTTTCTTTCCTTTGCAGGTGCATTCTGAAAATGGACCATCACTGTCGTATCCTTTTCAGGAATTCAGTGGGAAATATCATGGACCAGTGTCGCAGACTAATGCTATACCTGAAGTGCCAGATCTTATCCACTAAAGGCCAGTTTGGCTGCCAGTTTTTGCTCTAAACAAGCATTGTTTGGAATGAAAACCTGCAGCCACGACAACCCTTTGTTGACACTCCCGGATCAGTTATTCAGTTTAATTGGGTGTGTCGGTTAACATTAAACTCTGAACTATGGAGTTTGAGACTCTGACTCAACCATATGTGTGAGACTCTTGTCTACTTCCATGGTTCATTATGGTTTATGGTTTAGAATTACAAAAACCCTGTTTTAAGTTTTTGTCTTTAGTGAACATTTACATTACATGGAGTAAGAGGTTTATAAAGGTTTGTCTCACTTGCACACTTTATTTACAAGAATGGTTCTCTAAAATACTGTCCATTGAAAGGTTTTTAAAGAAAAGGTAAGAAGGAGTTGCACTGTGTCTTTGCGGACTTGGAGAAAGCATATGACGGGGTGTCTAGCGGGGAGTTGTGGTATGAGGAAATCAGGAATGGCATGTAAGGGTGGTACAGGATATGTACGAGGGCAGTGTGACAGCAGCAAGGTCTGCGGTAGGAGTGACTGATGCGTTCAAGATGGAGGTGGGTTTACACCAAGGATCATCTCTAAGCTCTTTCTTGTTTGCTATGATGATGGACAGGTTGACAGACAAGATCTGACAGGAGTCCTTGTGTACTATAAGATGACATTGTGATCTGTAATGAGCGTAGCGAGCAGGTTGAGGAGATCCTGGAGAGAAGGAGAAATGCTCTGGAAAGGAGAGGAATGAAGGTCAGTAGGACTAAGACAGAATACCTGTGTGTGAATGAGAGGGAGGAGAGGGAGGACAGTAGAATGGTGAGGATGGAGGGAGTAGAGCTGGTGAAGGTGGAGGAGTTCAGATACTTGAGGTCAACAGTCCAGAGTAACGGAAAGTGTGAGAGAGAGGTGAAGAAGAGAGTGCAGGCAGGGTGGAATGGGTGGAGAAGCGTGGCATAAGTGATTTATGTGGTGGAATGCGTGGAAAAGAATCACAGGAGTGATTTGTGACCGGCAGGTACCAGCAAGAGAGAGAGAAGGTGTACAAGACAGTAGTGACACCAGCTATGTTGTTTGGTTTGATGGTCTGGAGACAGTGGCACTGAAGAAAAGACAGGAAGCAGAGCTGGAGGTGGAAGAGTTAAAAATGTTAAGATTTGCACCGACAGTGACGAGGATGGACAGGATCAGGAATGAGTTTATTAGAGAGACAGCTTGATTTTTTGGAGGAAAAGTCAGAGAGGCAAGATTGCATTGTTTTGGACAAGTGCTGAGGAGAGACTCTGAGTGTGTTGGGAGGAGGATGCTGAGGAGAGACTGAGTGTGTTGGGAGGAGGATGCTGAGGAGAGACTGAGTGTGTTGGGAGGAGGATGCTGAGGATAGAGCTGCAGGGAAGAAGAGAAGAGGAAGGTGTAGTAGGAGGTTCATGGATGTGGTGAGGGAGCACATGCAGGCAGTTGATGTGAAAGAGGAAGATAAAGAAACTTAAAAATAAAGAATGATATACAAAGTGCTTAGTCTGTAGCAATACAAACAATAATATAACTTATGATAACTGATAATAATAGTTGATGCTAATAGCAATTATCGTTGATGATAAAAGTCTCTCTGGTCAGTATACGCTCCTGTTTTCTCCTCTGGAAGTTGCTTCAGCAGGTGTTTGGAGCATCTCTCCTCTAATCCGGGATTGGGACAGCTGGTGTATGTAGTGTATTAGATATTATTGTATTTTTAATTACACTGAAATATAACAGTAATAAAATAATTATCTATTCCTCAAATATAAATAATTCGTGAAAAAACCTCCACAGGACACAAAGAACAATTTTCTTTCATTTATTTCCTTTTAAATGGGATTTCATTCACAGTGTGGCGACGCAGGCCCAGCTGGGGTGTGGGGGGTCTGGATGTGTTGTCTGATATCGGTGCTCCTGAGTGTTTTTGGTGTGTGTGCTCTTTGCTCAGTCTGTCCCATATTAATCTATCAGTCTAGTTAACACTGAGACCCCCTCAGTCTGGACAAAAAATGAAATGATTTAAAAATAAAAGCTCTCTGATTCTCTAGTGTCCTCTGCCAGCTACTGTGGGGCCTCATTTGGGAACATTGGGACTTCACAGCTGGGCTCACACACAGTCACCTGTTAAATATGACACTTTTCTTTGACGAAGCTGTCAAAATAATCCCTAAATGGAGACTTTACAGCATTTTACAACCTGCTGCACAAGCGGTGTACGGTCCATCACCAAAACTTGTTCACAACTGCTCCACTTCGTATCTGGATTGGGCTGATCAACAATAAACATGTGTGAACACACCCAAGACACCTTTAAACCAGATTTAGACCGGATCACTCAAGCCACTTCAGGAGTTCTGAGACGCATCTGAGACATGTTATAGTAGTGTAAACACATCTGTCTCTCCAAACTACGTTCAACACACAAACCCACCCGCCAATGCTGCCACAGCGCCCCCTGCCGTTCTGTTTATGGAAGAGACCGTTCTTCATCACTGCTCTTTCAGTTCCTCTCCTGATGCGAGTTCCTCCTCAGAGTGTGATTTTAATTCTGTATCCCACTCAAATCCAGTTTGATCAAGCTTCACCTTCGCCTCACCGTCTCGCTACAACAATCTTTTAACACCCACAGTTTCTGAGATCATTATTCTCAACAGACTGTTCTTGTAGACGCCGACTGTGTTGCGGCAAAACTGGGCTTTTCTAGAACAGAGCAAAAAAAGAAAGAGGAGTGGCACAGCTGATTAGCTGTTGTAGACAAGCTGGTCTGCATATTCACCACATAGTGACTGGGTTTCACTCTGACCGACTAGAAACGCATTTGAGTACCAAGTCTAAACACAAAATCAGATCTGGATATGATCCAGATACAGGTCACATGACGTGAGCAGGTGTAAACAGGTGTCCTACAAGACAATCTGAAAAAGATTAACCGTTTCTATATTCTCTTTTAGTGGTAATGTAAACACTTCAAAGATGTTTTGTTTTGGTTGATTAACTAATTGTATTAATTAGGCTCTGCTGACCCCTTCTGGCGGATATGGAAATTGCCAAGAACATTACGAATGTAAATGTACCATGTAGTTTTGAATAATAAAATTGATATTTATTAATAATTCTGTCCAACAGATACTGTTTTTCTTCCCAGCTCTTTATTTCTGTAATCGTTGCAAACCACGTGGGTCATTTCAGCCAATAGAGCAGAATCAACGATGCCAGTACAGAACGTTACTGACGCAGCAGGTCGAAAAACGCTGGAGAACCTCTTTAATTCAGTTCACCTGCTCCACTATCACAAATGCTTTAATTGTCCAACTGCCTCCTCATTACCCACTTTCAGGAGAACATCTAGCTAAACATGTGACTGGGGAAAACACTCAGGGCTGCCCTCATACAGATGAGCTCATGATGGGAAAAAAATAAATTTTGCCTTCATATATAGGCTTATGTATGATGAAGACCCCTTTTAGGTTGCTGACTTGCTTTGAAAAAAGGAATTTAACTTGCAAACAAGAGGGCATGAATTATAGCATTCTAAAAATGTTAATTATAACTTATGATATTGATATTTATTGATCCAACATCTCTCCTTTGAAACTCTTCTGCAGCTAGAACTGTAAAATTACACTTTAATCTCATGCCCTCTATCCACAACACAGGCACAGAGTCTCATAATTAGGTGCAAATGTGCAAAATTAGTTTTTTTTTTCCTTTTTTACAGCTTTCAGCCCACAGAATCAGTCCAGACCAGTTTATTCAGCTGCTACGGTGCAGCTGAAGGAGATGAAGAGTGAATGGAGGAGGAGAAGGAGGAAGAAGGGGAGATCTGTGGGCGTTCACACAGATAAACTCCATCAGCTCAAGCCTGCTTCACACACTCACATCACCGAACACTGCTCTGCTCCAGCCGCACCCAGACCCCCAGGGAGGTGCAGAGACTCGGGGTCGAAGTTTAACCCGGGGGGCTGCAGAGAAAAACAGGACAAACAGGAGCTAGGGCACATCATTCTGAGAACACAACACTGGTTTAAAGCCGTAATTTAGAGAAAAAAACCCCAGAAAAATTAAACTCCCCCAATTCAAGATGCAGCCAAGACACATTCGGGTCTGAAGTTCACTTCTGTAGTTTTTTTTTTAGCGTCGGAGCAATGAGGCTGATGCAGCTAAAAGGTAACGGAAGTTTATACCCCACAAATTAGCATCACAACACATTCGCCTCAAAACACGTTTGCGAATCTTCCTTTTCAAATTTTCCATTACACCTTAAATTAGGTGCCAGAATGCAACGACTGCACCACTTGAGGTGGAATGTTAAATGTAAGTAAAAGCTGGTGTCTCAGAACATGTGGAAGTGTTCAGTAATCTCTCATACATTTGCTTATGTGGTTTCTAACACTGTACAACTCGCTGTTATCTAGAACCGCAGACTAGAGTACATTGGCACAGGTAGACACAGCAGCAGCTGAGCTGAAGGGCTGAAGTTGGTACAGTCAGGTTTTACAGATGAATTGTCTGTTTTTTCCTTTGCTGATGCAGGAAAGATGAGGACTAAAACTACAGACGTGAACTCTAGACACTGAATGTGTCTCGGCTGATCGACTACATTTACTTATTAATATAAATGTATTTTAGAGCACTAATGTTTTAAATCAATGCTTTCCAGACAGGAAAGATACTCACGGCCTCTCCAGCGAGCTCTTTTGGTGGCTGGCCCAGGTCCTGCAGCTGAGCGGGAGACCAGAAGCAGTTAGAGAATTCAAACCAACTATAGAACCAACAAATCCTCTCACAGGCTCATATTTATATAGGCCAGAAATTTGGGCCCACCCTCAGATTTAAAAAAATGAATGAGATGCTGCTTTTTCAAAGTTTTTACAAGTTTTATTATTACATTACAAATACTTAAAACAAGTGTAACTGACTGGTTTTGAAGTTCAAGGTAAAAATACACACTTTAAGTATAGTTTAATGGATATAAAAGTTTATGTCCAAGTTTCACCAAAATAACCGACCCTTGCCTTTATCACAGCAGCACAGATTTGCTACATCCTTTCCATCAATTTTTGGAAATAACCTGTGTCCAAAAACCCTCCCAGCACCTTTTCAGGCATGCACAGTTCTGTCTCATTTGGTGGATGCTCAAATTCTGCAGGCAACATAATTTTGACAACAATGTTTTTCTTTGGACTGGATTTAATTTTGTCCAAATTTTAAAGAATGATTGGGATCACTAGAGAAATTTTGTCCAATGATACGTAAAACAGAAGGAACTGTGTGATGTTGAAGAATTGAGCTTTCTTTTTTTCCACGATTCAATACAAAGGAAATGTCAATACACTAAAGACAGACCTGATATGTCTCTTCAAAACCAATAGTATTAGCCTTTGTGTGCTAAATAATGTGTTACTACAGATGATAAAATACTAAAAAAATTAGAAAAAGCATTTCTAGTGTTTTCTTGTAATACAATTGTGGAGAATCAGCATATTTTTTGTTTTAAAAAACTTCAGAGGGTGGTCCCAAACTTTAGGCTTGTAATGTATATATTTATGTAAGAGCCACTTACAGTGTATGGCTTTCTACACCATCGTCCAGCCTCTCTTTAACCCTAAGAATTAAACAAGCTGTTTGGCCCAGGCCTTATTCAAAAAAGCAGGGCAGGCCAAAACACTCTTTATAACTTCTGTGTGACTGAGCCTGGCAGAATGGGCCCAGCTAAACTGCCACAGACTGAATGGGCCCGGCTAAACTGCCACAGGCTGAATGGGCCCAGCTAAACTGCCACAGACTGAATGGGCCCAGCTAAACTGCCACAGACTGAATGGGCCCAGCTAAACTGCCACAGACTGAATGGGCCCGGCTAAACTGCCACAGGCGGAATGGGCCCAGCTAAACTGCCACAGGCTGAATGGGCCCGGCTAAACTGCCACAGGCGGAATGGGCCCAGCTAAACTGCCACAGGCTGAATGGGCCCAGCTAAACTGCCACAGACTGAATGGGCCCGGCTAAACTGCCACAGGCGGAATGGGTGTGGTTAAACTGCCACAGGCAGAATGGGCCCGGCTAAACTGCCACAGGCGGAATGGGCCCGGCTAAACTGCCACAGGCGGAATGGGCCCGGCTAAACTGCCGTAGGTAATGTTTTAATTTTAATGCAAACAACTTTATGTACCTTCTGCATGAGTTCCAGAATATTCTCGAAGGCACTCTCCCTGTCTGTGTCCCTCTCAAACTGCCCACAGATCTCCCCCATTATTTTGTGTTGCTGTTCGTATCTGTGGAACTCGTCCGGGGAGAGGGACTGTCTGTTACTCTCCAGCCACTCGGGGTACTGAAACAAGCAGAGCGGATTATAAACTCATTACTCTTTAATCCATGAAAACACAAAAAACATGTTACATCTCCTGACCGTGTAAATTCAATTCTGGCTTAAAATGAAATTTCAGCAAGAAATCACATAAACAACAAGTCTGTTTGATTTTTGTGGCTGTGTGCCTGAGTAAAAAGCTGGAGGCCAACTTCACTGACACATCTGAGGCGAATGTTTGATGATTTAAGCACCGTGATAATTGGTGGGGTATAAGCTTCCATTACTCGTTAGTTACATTAGCCTCTAGCTCACTGAATACATTTGGGGTATTTAAACTTTTTTTGTCCACCAATCACTTTAACTTCTAAGAAAAAAACCCCCAGAGTCATAAGGTTTCTGGGATCCAGTGAGCATCCATAAATAACCTCTGACCTTCTCTGTGATTTCTTTGAGGGACGGGTAGAGAACGTCCTTGGACAGAAGGTTCTGCATGATAGACTGCATGATGGGCAGAATATTCCCATCCTCGCCTGCACCTTCTGCACCCTCGTCCAATCGCAGCCCTTCTAGAGTCTTAGCCAGGTCCTCTCCAGCCAGTCCAGCAGCCTAACACACACAGACACTCACACATATATAAATTCCATTCAATCAGAATTATTAGTTTGTTTATATTCAGATGTGGCTAAGAAAGGCAGATGTATGATTGTGATATCGGCTCCACCCATGTATTACCTGCAGGTTGTCTGTGTTTTTGGCTAATCCGCTGAGTGTCTCTTTAAGACAGGAGGTGAACTCCTGCTGAGAAGCTGCATCTGACCCTGCATTCAGTACATAATAAAAAACTACAGATTACACCAGGGTTTGTTCAGATATACTGAGTGTGTGATGGGGACAGTCAGTACTGAGTATATGATAGGGACGGTCGGTACTGAGTGATGACTACTGTTTTTATTAGTATTATTATGATTGTTGTTGTTCTTATTATTATATTTCCGCCGTCTTGTGTCCCTTTGCTGGTGTACCAATTTTCCCTGCAGCCTCCGAGAGTTTGTGGAATTGCTGCAGCAGCTCCGGCTCCTCCTGTGCCAGTTCAGCCATCGCTCTCTCCCACTCCTGCCTCGCCTGATTGGCCAACTCCCCTTCAAACAGAGACTCAAAGAACTGACTGTCCTCCAGGAGGGGTGGCTGGGGGCAAAAAGAACAGACAGAACACCCATGGTACTGACAGCAGTACTGATAAGAGGACACACATACACACAGTACTGACAACAGCACACATTGCACAGAGTTGTATGATGTCCGACACAGATGAATAAAGGTTCTCCAATAGAACATTTTCCATCTTTTAACACACAACCTTTAGAGTTTTGGGCCATTTTACTTGAACTGGGAAGCCAGAAGCTCCACTTCCAAGATGAATGAAACACATAAACACTCCACACCTCTCCGGGCTGCAATCAAATAATGCAATCACATCAGTACCTGACCTAATGCTCTTGTGGCTTAAAATAAGTAGATACTATTTAAGTTTTAAAATGTACGTTCACTTTTCCATCCACACAGTCATGTACAGAAACTTAAATCTGTATATTCAAATTCAAATCATAGTTTTTGTGATGTCACAAAACAAAATACTGTTTAGTCCTGTCCATTCATGCGAAAGAGTATTTAAACCACTATGGCCAATCAGGGCAACTAATCAAACAGAGATGATTCACATATCTGACTTAAAGGTGCAACATCAAATGCAGACTGTTTAATACAAACAGGATGAACAAAGGTTGGAAAATGATTGTGTAAAAATGAATTATGACGAACAATATATTTTGTACACAAACCCAGACAACCATCTTTGAAAAAAAATTAATGGAAGGAAAATATAGAAAATGGACCCTTTGACAGCATCTTGTTGAATCAGCATCTAATAGTTAAAGACTGGCCAAAATAATTTGTTTTGTTAGATGCAAAACATTTGATGAAAACACACACTAACTCACCTGTGATTGGTTACACTGTGAAAAACACTGACTGATCAGAGACTCATTTGCATATTGCAGCCTTCTTGCAGAGACTGATATCAGCATGACGATTGGCAGACAATATATTAGGCTGCCATAGTACATGACCTTACTAATGCTCTCGTGGCTGCAATCAAATCCTCACAGCAATGTTCCAACATCAGAACCTGCCCATACTAATGCTCTAGCGGCTGCAATTAAATCCTCACAGCAATGTTCAAAAATCAGTATTTGACCTCACTAATGCTCTTGTGATTGAATACAATCAAGTCCTCAAAGCAATATTTCAACATCAGTACCTGACTTCACCAATGATCTCGGTCTGCAATCAAATCCTCACAGCAATGCAGCCAACATCAGTTCCTGACCTCTTGTACAATAAAATCCACACTGCAATGTTCACCTTTTGGTCGGTGCTTTTTGCCTCGGCGGAGGTTCCTGCAACAGCTTCGGGGGGCGCACGAGGCACGGGGGTCTTGTCAAAGTCATCGAGAGCACCTGAGGGACAGAAGGGAGGGATACAGGTGTGAAATCCCCTCGATCCCAAAGCATACACAGCAGGTGCAGAAGAGTGGTGTGGTCAGGTGTGTGTGTGTCTGTCTAAAGTCCAGTTAAACCAATGTGTTTGGATGCCTGAGGCGCCTGAACGCAACTGCTGTACCATTTTAGGTGGAACGGAGAGTTAGCATCAAGAAGCTAAACTCAGCCTAATTAAGGCACGCATCTCTCCCTGTTGGACCTACATATACATTTTCTCATTTTCTCATTTCTCATCGTCTCATTTTTTTTCAGCTTTAATGTCAAACCTTACTGTCCAACAGCTCGTCCAGCTCCGCATCCGCAGCCTGATCCTCCGCCATCGCTTCACTCAGGACAGGGGTAAACTCACGCCACCCAATACGATAAAAGTCCTCGTCTAATAATCAAAAACAAATCTAAAAAATAATATGATAATATATACGGTTATAAATATTATTGCTAAAGATTGATCCGAATATTATTATTATTATTATTAGTGGTATTACTGTCCGTTGTTTATTATTATTATTATTGTTGTTGTTGTTATTACTACTATTATTGTTGTTATTACTATTAGTATTATTAATTAATTAAAAGCGCTTTTTGTGTTTTATTCGACATATAATCCACGTTTAACAGTCATACAAATCTTATACATCTAGAAATACATTATAAGGTGTTTAGCATAGTGCATTTCATTGGATTTATTTAGACTTTATATTGTTCTTGTCTCTGTGTAGTAATAACAATTTCCTCCGTGATCAATAAAGTTTTCTGATTCTGATTGTCTGAGCTTTTATCTACTATATTCTGATACTCCAGGGCGAGGTATTTTCAAATAAACCGAGTTAAGGGACAATCACAGGCGTTACTTTTGTTTTTAACTTCGTTCTGCCCATTAATATACTTTTTACTGAATTAGAATACAGTTCGCCCTCGCTGCACCGGCTTGCAGTTTAAATAAAAGCATAATAAAAGACTCCTTCACGTGAAAGATGACGTTGCTGAGTCCAAACCAAAGAAAACTGTTTTAGATGCCACTATTTTACTATGATCAACATTTCATATGAACACTCCGAGACACGTGGAGCTTCACTTGGCGTCGATGGTGAATAAAACTGCCGTATTTGTGTTGGAGACGTCTGGTTCACTTCACCACCATTGTAAAGAAATCGTTACAATGAAGTTTCACAATAAACCCACTGTTTACACACACTGAATGCAGTAAACGTTGTCAATAATAGTCGGGTGTAATTAAAACATTGGTGTTGTTTAGAAGGTCTGATATTTTAGGCATTACGCTTAAATACTCGTGAAGCTGTCCTAGACTGTTAAAGAAAGCAGAATGGCACATTGTTGCCCGGCACGCTCTAGCTAGCACCGCCAGCCACTCAGTAAGCATGATAGCAACAGTTGCCATGGTAGGATTGGTCAGTGATGTCATGAAGGCGGGACTTGGGCCCGATTCTCAGTTGAGTGACACGAGACTGAGCCTTTCAGCATAATGTGGGCGGAGAATCCTCACAGAATCCTCATCGCTGTGTGCAGGTGGGCGTGGTCCGGTGTTGTCACTCGAGGTTGGTTGTGCTGCGCGCGGAGAGCCCGGGATCCTTCAGAACCACTTTACTCCTCAACGGCTTGTCCGGGACCCAGCGGAGAGAGGGCCAACTCGGTAAGCTGCTTCAGATCGCCGTCCCGCACCCTCTGTTTCGGTCCGAACCGGGCTTGTGTGTGAGTTTGTCTGAATCCAGCGTCGCTGAGCGGCCGCCACGCGCCGGAGGCCTGCGGTGTTAGTCAGGGCCGCAGAGGCGGCGCTCTCGAGTTTGAACGCAGACCCGAAGCGGCGCGCCGGAAGGTGGATCGACGTGAAAATAAGCGTCGCGGTCTGGGTGCTCGGTCCCGGAGCTCACGGTTAGCCTAGCTTAGCTACGCGCCAAAAACGAGCAAGCCGGTTCGGAACCGAGCGCCCCTCACTTTTACCGAACTTTTACCCCCCCCCGCGACCTGACTAGAACTCCAGCGGACGGCCCGAGTTCAGTTCTGTTCTAGAACTTTAGTACCTGCAGGCCAAACACTCTGGACTGTAGTACACATCAGCCGAACGGTTCTAAAACATGAACACATGCTAGCCAAGGGCTCTGGTCCTAGAACTTTAGTACACATTAACCAAGTGCCCTGGTCCTAGAACTTTAGTACACATTAACCAAGTGCCCTGGTCCTAGAACTTTAGTACACATTATCCAAGCGCCGTGTTCCTAGAACTTTTGTGCGCAATAAGCATGCGCCTTGGTTCTAGAACTTCAGTACATGCTAACTGATCAACACATTCTAATTAAGCGTAGCCCCAAAACTTACATCGAGACCGAGCAGCGGCTGTGTTCCAGTATTCACCCCTGCGTCCTGACTGGAACTCCACCGGCCCGGGACAATTCGCAGCCAGTCGGCGGCCAGAGTTCTGTTCTTTTCTAGAATGTTAGTACCTGCAGACCGAACACTGTGGTCCTAGGACTGTAGTACACACCAGCCAAACGGTTCTAAAACATGAGCACATGCCAGCCAAGCGTTGTGGTCCTAGAACTTCACTACATGCTAACCAAGCAGTCTAGAACATGAACACACGCCAATCAAATGTTGTAGTCCCAAAACTTTAGTACAGAGCCAAGCGTCCCGGTCCTAGAATTGAAGTACACATTAACCAAGCGCTCTAGTTCTAGAATGTGAGCCCACACTAGCCAGGTGTTCTGGGTCTAGAAATTAAGTACATTTTAACCAAGTGCTCTGGTTCTAGAACTGAAGTACACACTGCTTCTAAAATGTGAGCACACTAGCCAGGATTTCTGGTTTCAGGATGTGAGTACACTCTTTCTGATGCTTCTAGTTCTCTAACTTGAGTGCACAATAACTAGGCTTTGCATTCACGAGCAGACTGTACTAGATGTTGTAGTTCTAGAACACGAACATACACCAGAGGGAGGGTCCGCCGTTCTAGAATGCTGGCTAGCGTTAGCTGGGCTGTGGGATTAGTACAGGATCTCAGTGCTGCAGTAATGTTAGTATTCAGTACTATAGTGTTTGTATTCGAAGAATCTTTATTTATTTATCACATGCATAGACATACTAGACACTAGCAGTTGGGATTTAAACCCCAATCCTCTGATTGCAGGGCCAACGCCCTAAACACTAGGCCATCCAGCTGCCCAGTATTCAGTGCTACAGTAGTGTTAGTACTTAGTACTACAGTGACGTTACTCCTCGGTGCTCAGTGGTAGTACTGCTTTGGAAACACCAGGAACGTTTTAGTATACTAGCTAATTTGTCCTAAAGCTCAGTTCAGGATATCGAAACCTGCGGCCTGGTTGTTGGTTTAGGGTGTGAGAGAAATTACAGGCATGAGAGAGCAGCTTCTATCTAATGTTTATGATGCACATGTCATCTTATTTATGGTGTTTTTTCCACTGCACATTCCAAAACAGGAACCCACCCAAAAGGGAATCAGCAGAACTTTTTCTGCGATTTTCATATGACTTAAAATAAGTCATAACTCTCATAGTAACAGCAATTCAATTTGTGAAAATATGACAACTGCTCGCTCTGAGGTTAACACGAATGCCATTAGTGTTAGAGCTCATAGTGAGTTTTTTTAACTAAAATAATTGTAAGCAATAAATATAAGCTTACACAAACACGATGTCCTGGTTCACATTCTGCAGTGTACTGATGTGTTTTCACGCCCTGAGGATTTATTTTCGGTAAATAATTTACTAAATTGTCAGTGTTAGAAAAGAGAAGAACCTTGAGTGCAGATAGGTCTTTCTTGAACCAGTCGTGAGTTTTCTGGTTCTGCTACTCTGCAATGGAAAAACACTCTTGTTATCTATCCCTCTATATGTAGACTTGTGCGTGTGTGTGTATGTATATGTGTATATATATATATATATATATGTGTGTGTGTGTGTGTGTGTGTGTTCATTTATTTATACACACTTACCCACAGGGGGTCCTCGGGATACAACAGGCTCGACATACGACGCTCCGAGTTTGCGACGCTCACTCCCGTAAAAGTTTAGAAATTTGAGACGTGAACATTTCGGCGTACGCCATTAGCTTAGTACTTATGGACTACGTGGGCGAACTAGTTTAGTTACGTGTGGCGGAAGAATAAGCAGTGTGAGTGAGGGAGTTAGCGGCCCCCTAGTACTCTTACCTATGCCATTTTGGACTGTTAAAAGTACAAGTACAGTATTTTTATGTCTTTTTTCTGTGGCTTAGTTGTGTTTATGTTCTAAGTTATGATTTCACAACTGTGTTAGAATAGGTAAGTGACTAGGATGTTTTTTGACATACACCAATAATCATATTTTTGTATATATACTCATATTGTAATGCTGGGCTTCGATTAAGATTTTTGATCAGGATTAATCACATGGTTTTCTGCTATTAATCACATTGTTATACACAAAATTAAACAATTCTAAAGTAGTGTATTGAACACTTTTTAAAGTATTGCTATATGCAATAACATTTGGTTTGCAAACACTTTAAACAAATAAGGAGCTTTTTAACAGCAGCAACATATTTCTTCTAAATCTCAACTTAAACATTAATGTAATCAAATCAAGTATAAATCGAAAGCTATTTGCCCCTGCCAGGGCATTCACATTTTTTCTGATTTGTTATAGAAAAAGTTACCCTCAGAGTCCAGACCCTGTTGGTGTAATGGTCAGGTGTCCCATTACTTTTGTCCTGATTAGAAGGCACATTACAGTGCAAATCGATAATACATACTGTGAAAGCAACTTAAGAGTATCTCAAGTAAAAGAAATGGGATATTCTTCAATGGCAAAGTCAGTCACCTTATCTCAACGCAGTAGAGCAGCTTTGCAGTTACGGACAATAGTAATGGGATGCCTGACCTCCCTGAAAACCAGCCCAGACGTATAGGACTGCGCGCACCCCGAGCACAAAACCTGCATTAACGTGCAGTAAAATATTTGGCTGTTTTAAGTAAATAATGTGTTAATGCAGTAACATGTTAACGTGCCCAGCCCTAAAAAAAAAAATTAGGTTTAACCTGGACTCCCTGATGTGCTAGAGGGCAGATAGGAGGGTGCTAGCAGAGACTGTTGTAAATGTTAGAGCAGTCAAAGTGAGGTGTTAAAAATACACGCTGATCTGTCCCAGTCAACAGTGGCTGATGGCTCTTATGTTCTTTCCACAGGTAATATCAGAAGGCGGCTCATCCTTTTGTTTTTCTTATTTATTTTATTTAGTTTATTTAATTCACTTTACTTTGAACCCAAAACCTACCTTTTCTGCCTTTCCCACCTCCCTCTTTCTTTAATCAGCGTGTATTTTTATTACCTTATTTTGTTTTCGGTATCTTCAGAGTCGGGATCTGTGACGGCTCTTCATGGCAGTCAGACGGGGACACGTTAGATACTTAAAAGTGAGTAGAACTTGTGTCTGCAAGGGGGTTGGGGGAGTGCCATGCGCTGCACCTGTTGCTCAGCCTGTAGGGGGCGCAGTTGGCCACAGTAGTAAAAACACTCCAGACGGCCTTCATCCGTTCATCCACGCTCCAAATGTTCCTGAAATTAGGATACTCTAATCGTTAACGTAAAGATGTCTCATGAAAAGATGTGAGAAGATTCAGCAGTGATTTATTTTGATGGATAAATAAAGATTTAAACTGTGTTATAAAGATTTAAACTCCGCGAGGGAGGAGCGATCTCTACAAATGTTCAGCTCAACAAATGTGCCTTGGTGATGAGCAGAGCGCCGCTCCTGCCCCTCCCACTTATCTAATTCGACATCGAGCATTTGAAAGCACAGCGGTGTTGGAATGTATTACACTGGTGAAACACTGATAGCAGCACCATTTGTCCAGGAGAACTAACCAATTTAATACCAGTTCTCCATACCAAGGACTATTTATCTATCTGAGACAGTCTGATGGAAGCGTGGGAGAATTTGAATGCAAAATATAGTAAGGAAGCAGTTAAAGTTCAGAAAAATCTATATCAATATCACTCAACAGTAGAAATAGAAAATTGTGGCAGTGCACACTGAGGGTGCGATACTGACATTTAATCAGTTCCTAAAAAAGTGTTTAAAAATAGAATTAAAGACCTAATTCTGTTTGTTCTTTCACTACTGACAGTTCCACGATGTGCTCCACAATGCATATTATGGTTTTAGTTAGTCACGATAGATACAAAAATAATGTACTTAATAGTTGATAGATAAATATGAACAAATACAATGCAAAAATGTATACAGGAATTTAAACAATGTATTTAAAAACAGACAAAAATGAACAAATATAAACTAGATTGATTTTCTGCTACAATATGTAAAACGTGCTTGCTGTTGCTTTTAAACCTGCATTTGAAGACACCCAAACATTGGTATTATGTCTAAAAAACATTTTAAAAAATCTGATCACAGCGGGGTATTGACCCTGCGTCTCTTCTGACTTCATTAATGTAAATTCAGCTAAATTTCCATATGAAATATTACTGTATACATTTTTTTTGTACTGTCAAGAGAACAAGTCTTGGGATGGTGAAATACCCCTGTACTCAGAGGCAATAAAAGTAGCTAATCCAAGAGCGTTATTCATTTCTCATTGCTGCTGATTGGCTGCTGCTCTGTGACGCATCTCTGGCAGATGTAGTCCAGCATTCCCGCACCAGAAAAGTTTCCTGTGTCTCGAGTTTAGATTTACATTTTTTTTAAAGGGTAATATATTAAAGTGAGTTTAAAATGAAATTAAAGTGTTTTGGGAGCATATTTTGGGGGTGTATTTAGATTAAATAGGCATTTGCTTTACCACATCACAAATTTGCATTTTTTCACATTTCAGGGGTTGGCAGTACTGATGAGAAGAAGAATAATTAAATTTAAGAAGAGCAATAGTCTAATTGCTTCCACAGTCACACTTAAAAAAAGAAAAAGATATATATAATATAAAAAATATGAACAATTAAAACAGTACATAGAAACAAATGTTTCATAATAGATAAATGTAAACAAATAACATCTTAAACTGATTAAAAAAATTATGTGTTGGTTATCTGTTGTGTTAAACACTGGAGCCTGAATCGCTGTGGTTTAGCTTTTTCAGAACAAAAAACAGAGTTCTCACTCGTTCCGGTTCTGGATGGTTCTGAAGTTTGTATCCCACGCTGCACGTCCTGAGGAATCCTGTCGGCTTGGTTTCCTCTCTGTCTTGCCACGAGTGGTTCTTATAATATCCGCTTGTTTTCTGCAAGGAGTGTTTTCAGAGTACACAATAAGGTCTCTCTCCTTGCATGAGTGGGACGGTCAGGCTGACCACCAGGAGGTCAGCCTCACAGTCCTGACAGGCTGCTAGGCAAGGAACCGAGTGTTCCAGACGGTCTGGTTACAGATCACAAATTCTTTTAACTGTTGATCCTTTGGGGAGAGTTTGTCGGGGAGGTCGGGTTGAGAGGATTGACATTTATCCTCATCAGCCGATTACCTGTTTAATTTCATAAAGCATTTCGCTTAGAATTAGCAGGTGTGTTTATGTGTTTTGGCTATGTAGTAGCTTCTGTGTGTGTGAGAGCGCTAATATTCTTTGTTTTATTGATATTTTCAGGGTTTGTATTTTACAGGTTTGTTTCATGTAAATAAATTGGGTCAGTATAACGCTCTCATATAATTTTCACTATCACATTCTTTGACAAACTCCCAGGGAATGCCCTTCACTGGACTGCCCAACAGATATAATCCCTGACTGACTCACTGACCTGCTCGCCATTGTTGAAGGCATTCTGTGGACAGGAGGGCTGGAAGATAACATCCAATGTACTCAGTGTTTCTTGGCTTGTTCTGCATGGGATATAGGAAATTACTGTCATAAACTGTATTACAAGTACAAACTGCCGTGTCATTTTTTTATGCTACCAGCATGATAATTAGTTTGCAGTTTCTCTGTCCTTTAACACTGACACACTGTTTTACAGGAAAAAATAAAATAAGACATTTAAAAACCTAAAAATAACACTAAAGCCCTCTTTCATATAGGAGCGTCACGTTTCACTGTGGGTAAAAGCAAAATGTCCCCAGTTTTACAAGTTCACCAGTGTTTCATTATGAGGACATTTGGTCCTCACAAAGACAAAAAAGTGAGTCAAGTTGACGGCGATTCACGTCGGTACTACATAGGGTAAGAGTTACCTGACTGACCTGCATGTAACAGTGTATCTAGAAATGGATGTTGCTCTAAGCATTATGGGTGTTTCCCAGAGCCTAGACATGGACTAAGGAGAACCTCCAGTGGTGAATCACTGAAGCCACTGCAGTTCAGGTCCTAACTCATTCTGGTTCATGCATGTTCTAGCAGCTGTACCTAATGGGAGAATAGTAAAGGGCCTAAAGTGGAGCCCTGTCTTTCCACTGTAATGAGGTACAAGCCTAAACCAGGCCAAGTTTCTGCGCAATGAACACCTGTTCAATACAGATATGATTTCGAAACCATTTTGCGCTATTTCATGTTGAATCATTAACCTGGATGTTTTAAGTCCAAATGTTCCCCTGACAGATTTATTCGTCCTTATTGCATATTAATGAGCATTTGCAAGTGTCTTTTTTCAGGTTTTAGTTCATATATTTTCCTTGGGTATGATTACAGTGTCTGAATACCAATATCTGGAGTAGTTAAGTACTTCGGTACCCATTGAGATCTGATACACTTCAGGGAGAGTGTAACCATAACCATGTTGATAGACATGGCACACTCTTTCTCTCTCTGTGTGTGTGTGTGTGTGTGTGTGTGTGTGTGTGTGTGTGTGTGTGTGTGTGTGTGTGTGTGTGTGTGT
>JBBJLS010099376.1:0-20590 GCA_037577275.1 Bryconaethiops microstoma | reverse complement strand
GGGGGGGGGAGAGAGAGAGAGAGAGAGAGAGAGAGAGAGAGAGAGAGAGAGAGAGAGAGAGAGAGAGAGATTTAACAGATTCTGAGAGCACCAGGCGAGGTCAGGTTGGTAGGTCCACTCACCCTCCAAGTCGGTGATCATGGTCTCATGTTTGTTCTTCAGTTTCTGTAAGCTCTTGGACTTCTCCTCCTCCTCAGCCAGGTTAGAGCTAAACTCTGCCAACCTCTCCTCCAGCTGCTTCTTCTCCTGCACGCACAAACAAAACAGACTTTTATATTATACAGTTCTATTCATATTTTCTTTTCATAGTCTGTGAAGGACCTCGAGCTGCATATCTTTCTGAAAAATGCCATGTGCATGTCCACAATACCTGTCATTTTACAAAACGTTAACATTAGAAACCTACTTTAAAAAAAAAAAAAAAAAAAAAAAAAAATCAGGTCCAGGTCAACAGCAGAGAGTCAAATGTTACAGGGAGCTTTGTTTATGATTTTATGCCATGTAGAATAAGAAACTAACTTTGTTTCAGACTTTAAATATAACATTTTAAAATTATGTTGACAGACAAAATGACTAAATATTTTTGATTGTAAACACAAGACAAAAAAATGTGGTGTGAAGCCCAATCACATTGTGAAAACACACTCTTCTTAGGGTTCTAAGGGCTAACTTGAGTGTACATCAGAGGGACCCGAGCAATCTCCAACCAGTCTGAAATCACACAAAAGAGGTGGGGCTCCACAGAACACACATTGCCCTGATTGTTCAAGGCAGTTTGCCCTGCCTCTGGATACCTAGTCCAGTCCCAATGAGCGGAACATTGATAGAACCAGACAGACACACTTCCCAACCCCCATGCAAGACAGTGGAGGATCAAGGTCGTAGGTGCGTTGTGAAAGTAACAAGGGCCTCTAACCTTGTTCAGTTTAGCGTTCTGGTCATCCAGCACCATGACGTTCTCCTCTATCTTCTTCAGTTTAGCGTCCAACGTGACCCTCTCCAGCTGCAGCTTCTGACGGGCACCTTCCTCCTCTTCCAGCTGCTGCTCTAGATCCTAAGAGACAAAGGACAGCAACAGGCCATCAGTGATCCCAACTTAAAACATCACATTTTAGAGCTAAAGCTCAAACGACTATCAAAACTAAACTTTACAAATAATCAATAGACTCTTCTAGTCTATTATTAGTCTGATTGCATTTGGTTCTTAAGTTATTACTACCACTATCACTACTAGTGAATTTTAGCACTGCTCCTCTATGCTCGTCTCATGTTGGCACTTTTGCACTCCCACCCAGCCCCCTCCTCAGCACAAACACACACACACTGACAAATACTCTGATCATCTGATTGAAAAGTTGTATACGTGTGCAAAGTTCAGACTTTAATAGGCGAGTCTCCTCATGACTGTATAGGAGAGAGTTCAGGAGCGAGTCGCCTGACGCCACCTCACCCTGCTGGCAGAAACGCAGCAATGAGGGAGGCAACAGTGTTTTCACGCATCGGAAAATGAGCTAATGTGAGAAGGAGGGCACAATCACACTTCACATTTTCCTCACAGAAATATAATCTAGTTTCCTCAATATTGTATTTTTTTTTAAGCAGAAAAAGGTTTGGTCTTTTAACAGAGAGGACGCCGTTCATTCACAGCACTTATCAGTTAGACTCAGCATTAGCCATCTCTTCAGTGTCAGCACAATTAGCCAATAACAGCCATCTGCAGTGTCAGAGTTAGCCAGCATTAGCCATTTTCAGTAAGCAGAGTTAGCTATTCTCAGTTAGCGGAGTTGGCCAACATGATGTATTCTTAGTCAGCTAGCATTGGCGTTTCTCTGCGTTGGAAAAAAAAAAAAACTGTAAAGCATTTTTATTCACTAAACATCCTGCATGCTGAGCATTAAAAACCCAGTTAAAGAGCAACATTTTCAAAATGTACATTGCCAAATGAATGTAATGTAAGAATTACAACAGACACTTACGATACGAGGAAACATTAAGGTTTCAAGACAGTGTGAGAACCAGAGGAGAGTATTAAGCACAAAATCTTTATGTAGGAGTAATGCAAGAAGTGCATTAAGAGAGGTGATGCCCTCTGAACAGATGAGTTTAAGAGGTTGTAATTTTTTATTTTTTTACAAACACCCATCTATATTACTGACTTTGTTGTTACTGTCTCATTAATTATGTGGAATTATTTGGAAAACCACTGATTTCATACATCCACCAGGTTTCATCTTCATCTCACCGTGATGTTCTGCTGCATCTTCTTCCTCTCAGTTTGCAGGTGAGAGACGCGCTCCTCCTCCTCCTCAACGCGGGACTCCAGGTCGTGCAAGATCTCCTCCAGCTCCTGCTGCCGGGCCCCCAGACGAGCCCTCATCTCTTCAGCTTCTGCACACAATTCTGTCTCAGCCTGGAGCTGCTCCTGCAGGGCCTGCTTCTCTGCACTCAGCTGAGAGAGAGAGAGAGAGAGAGAGAGAGAGAGAGAGAGAGAGAGAGAGAGAGAGAGAGAGAGAGAGAGAGAGAGAGAGCATGGGCAGAGCATGAACGAGTGCAGGGCAGGGTGACCTCAGCCGCCAATCTTGAACCCCTGTGTGCAAATTATTTTATTAGTGCATAAATTTCAGTGTTGCACGATTGAGCGCTCCAGGCGAGCACCGACCTGCTTATGCTTTTCTGAATACTCTCTGAGCTGCTCCTCAACCTGCTGCTGCTTCTCCTTCACCTTCTCCAGCTCCTCCTCTTTAGCCTGCATCTCCTCCTCCTGACGGGTCACCTGCAGCAGGGGCTTCACCTGAGGACAGGCGCGCACACGTTTTCACAAAGATCTGCACGTCCTGTGTGTTTGTATGTGCTAAAACATCAATAAACAGGAGTTTATGACCAGTCTTTGAAGTCTATTTTCAGCACTAAACAAATTAAATGCAAATCAATTGTCCTAAATATAAATCGAAACCCTTTTGGGTTGATTGTTGTCTTGTCTGCACTCACAGTCAAAAGAAGTCACGTTAAAGCACCAGCTGTGTTTTTGCCTCAGAAATGCAGTGAGGAGGTTTAAAGGTAAATTAAGGAGGCTCTGAGATGTGAGGCGTTTAGTGGTTGCTGCCACTGTTTGGGCAATTTCTGCACAATATTATTCTTTATCTCATAAATCTTTATATTTTAGTACTTTTAACTACTTTGGTGCTACATTACTGCACTCTGAGCACTGTCCTGTTCTACTGAACTGCTGTAGAGAAATGACACCTTGGTGAAGAGTCTCCACCACTGCCAGTTCCTGAGCTTCAAATATGCAGCACAGTTCCTCTGGATCACCCGCATCGCCGTCAGCTGCTGCTGCCGCTTCGCAAACGCCCTGTACGCACGCACACAATGCATCACACAGAAGCTCAACGGTAAAGGAGAATTTAAGCCTGCAAGAAATCACAGCCTCCAAGAATCCACACAGGTTAAGTCATTTTTGTGTGTTATATCCTCTATAAAGACATTACATTTTGCAAAGAAAACTCACCAATTTATATCCTCATATGGACCTATATACTTATAAATGTATTTAGAAATGCTGTCTTACTTTCTAGCTACATATCCACGACACCAGGCCTGGAACTTGAGGATGACGTTTGTGATCTTGATGTCCCGCTCCTCCTCCAAGTGGGCCAAAACTCCAGCCCTGAAGAACACCTTACTCTGCCCAATCCGGTACAGGTTAGAGTCCAGTTCCAGGGCTTTGATCTAACAGGGGGAGGAGGAGAGACGGTAAAATTAGAAAGTTTAGCTGTAAAGAATGGCTACTCTTACCATCACCTGCTGACATTTGAGTAGCTCTTACCATGAGCACACAGGCCTGCTTCCCATCCATAAAGCCCTTTGGAATGGCATTCGGGGTAAGCAGCTCATACCTGGTAAAGTTCAAGAGGAGCGTGAGAGAATGCGGGCTTGAAAAGTGCTTGAATGCATGGAAAAACGAATGAGAGCTTTACTGCACAAATTAATGTGATTGAGGGTGAAGATGCTGTAAACGGTGGAGATAATGTGTACCTCTGTCTGAACTCCTGGAAGACGATGCGGTTGGGGAAGCCCTGTCTGCAGATCCGGATTCCCTCTAGAACCCCGTTACACCTCAGCTGGTCCAGAACCAGATGGGGCTCCAGTTTACCAGCCTGTAGGAGGAGAAGGATGAAAAATTGTGTGAAAGTGAAATGACTATTATGTCATGTTTGAACACACGACAGCACACAGTGTGAACAGCACAAAATTCTTCTCTGCATTAAATTCATTCACCAAGGGAAGCAGTAGGCAGCCAGGAACACAGCTCCTAGGGCTCAATGTGTGGGGATGATCCATTGCTCAGGGGTAGCTCAAAAGGTGCCACTAGCAGTCCTGGGATTCAAACGCACGGCTTTTTGATCACAGTCCCTAATCACTAGGCCACCAGCTCACCCATAAACATGCTTAAGCTGATTGATTCTGATGGAACAGAGTCTATTGGCTCCTTTAAATGTTTAACTTCAAAGTTAAATGATCTGGAGCAAAGGAATTCCAATTAAGGTTAAATGTGCTCAACCTGAAGTATTTCTAGTCGACAAGACAGTTGCTTTTCAAAGCATTTAAACAATGCAAAATAACTTTAAATACAATAGTATACATTTTAACTTAACCAGAAGTTGTACTGATTGAATTTGAGGAAGAGAAATGTGGCATGCTTTTAAACTAATTCACAAACTGGCAAACTAAACATTTGTAATTAATCTATTTTGGAATCAGTGTGGTGATGCATGAATCACCACACAAAACAATCAATCCCAGTACATACGTGAAACAATTTCCCCCCTTATTTTCCTCCAGGTTCAGTCCATACTTCCCACAGTCCACCTGTAATGACCAGCCTGAGCCCCTCGGTAACGATGTGGTAATGACCTTCCTACCTTCTTCTCATGGTTGGGGATGATGCAGCGGACGAAGTTGGGGTTGGTGTTTCTGAGCGTGGTCATCAGGTTGGTCAGCTGCTCTTTGTAGAGCTGCCCCACAGTTCGGAACATTCCCTTGCGGGTTTTAAACGCTCCGTGCGCAGAGTCTGCCATTCCTGCCACTTTATCCAAACCCACAATCCGGTCCACTGCAGAGAGGGACAAGGAGGAAGTCAGGATCTCTTCCAGACATGGATTAAGCCTATTCTTGGACTAAACTGCAGGCACAACCTGGGTATCGGGAACTAACCCCTAGTCAACAAGGCTCATTTTAACTTGTTTTGAGCTTTAAAAGGATTATTAAAAAATTCAAAAACAAGATTTAAGAAAGCTATGGTAACATATGCTAATAGGCTAACAGGCTTGTAGATAATGGTGAGTCGTAGTGTCCAAGCGTACCAGTCTAAGAGATACTTAACGCCTCCACAAGCTCTGAGGAGAATGTGTGATGATTTAGGCATTAGCACCACGTTAAGTATACACATCCATGACATTAGCTCATCTAGCCTTGAAGAATGTTAGCTGGCAAACTAGGTGAAAAGCTAGACCGCACAACTACAAGCACACTCCTCCTCAGACTTAACAGGTCAGCAAGCTAACTGGCCAACTAACGTATATTTGCAGTCAATTTCATAACAACTGCAGCCATTTCTGCAATTCTCCAACAGTTGATGTGCTATGGCATAATGCAGTGCGGGGGTGAACAATAAAGTGAGTTGCAGTGAGCACAGTATAATAGTGTTTTGCAGTGTGCTGTGGTGTAATGCAGTTCAATGCCGTTTTAGTGTTAGACGTTTCAGAAATGCATAAAATGAGCATTCAGTTGTAGTTTTTTGTACGTGTTTATACACACACACACACGTGTAAAAGTCTTAGGCACCTATGAAAACGGTTTATATAAGCAGAGGGTTTCTTTCTGCCAGCAAAAACACAAGTGAACATTAGAATAAACTCAAACAAAAAAGAAAGCAGTAAAAAAGTATCAACATTTCCTTTTTTCTAAAAAGGAGTTGATATTTTGTGAGTTGGTTAGAACACCACAGGTTTGGTATCAGATTTCTGCTTTATTACCTCCAGTCATTATGTGGATTTATAAAATTCCATAAGCGGCACAACTCATTTAATCTAATGAAGTAAAACCAGCCAAACCAGCTATTTGATTGTAGCTAAAATGAATATTGGACTTCCATGAGGAAAGAGGTCTGGAAATGGTTAGGAGAACACTTTGCCACACATAAAATCACTCTTTACTGTAATAATGTTAATTGTATTTATTGTAATGTTTTAACACTAACCTCAAACCTGCTTACTACTGGACAGTAGTGTTAAGTATAATTTTCCCAGGTTCCTAAGACTTTTGCATAGTACTGTATATATACACACTTTTTTAAAATTAAATACCATCTTTCCAGAGATCAGACACAAATTTGTCTGATGACTGGTTGAGCAGAGTTGTCACGTTATCATTCAAAGGGTCCATGTTCTTCATCAGCCATTCATCTGCTTTATAATCAACCTGAGGAAGAGAAGGAGCAGGTTTTAAAGGTTTTCAGGACCAGGCTTGAAAGGATTTCAGATCTCTGGTCTCTGTTTGTACCTTGCCGGCATAGTGAATGATGCAGAAATCTGCGTCATCTTTAAGTTTCTTGGGTTTCTGGAATTTGGGATGGTTCCCCTGTTCCTGAACCACTTTCTCCACAAAGCTCTTGTCCGTGGCTTTGGGGAACCAGCATTCTTCATCAAGCAGAGCCAGGATACCCGGAGGAGCCGCCTGCAAGGGTAAAGGAGAAGGCATGAGACGCAGGAATAGCAGTGGACGTCTGCGCCAAAAAACAGCCTCCTAAAGCAATAAGGCTAATGTAGCTACTGGCTAATTATGGCCAAGTCTTTTAATATAGTGAATGATCTCTAACCACATAAGAAACCACAAATGATTGTTAGATATTACTGAACACCTCCATGTTTATTATGATTTAGGCCTGCAGCTGGCACCATGCTAATGTGAGAGGTATAAGCTTCCATTACTTGTAAGCTTTAGCCTTGTTCTGTGTAGCTCTAGAGCTAAAACTAAAAAAGCCAAGCTGCTGCCATAGAAAACGAATAGAAAACGAGACCGGCTTCTCGATGAGGTCGATGCAGGGTTGCAGGTCGAGGCCAAAGTCAATGAAGCTCCACTCGATCCCTTCGCGCTGGTACTCCTCCTGCTCCAGGATGAACATGGTGTGGTTGAAGAGCTGCTGCAGTTTCTCGTTGGTGTAGTTGATGCACAGCTGCTCAAACGAGTTCAGCTAGAGAGACACAGAGAATGAGAGCAATGACTTTTATAAAATATTAATGAAAAACCATAGCACCCCAGACAGTACATGTATTGCATTCATTCGTCAGAATGTGACCAAACATTTTTTTAACCTTTATAAAGCTTCTCAGCAGATCCCTTACAGACAGTAAATGTTCCTCTTTACACGTACCTCGAAGATTTCAAAGCCAGCGATGTCGAGGATGCCGATGAAGGATGCTCCCTGCCGTTTGGTCTTGTCGAGCGCTTTGTTGATGCGTATGACGAGCCATCGGAACAGTCTCTCGTACATGGCTTTGGCCAGAGCCTCCACAGCAAATTCAGCCTGTTCCTGAGTCTGAGCCTTCTGCACGTAGTCCCGACCCACCTTGATCCGCGGAGACAGGATCGCCCGGGTGAAGTCCGTTACGTTCATGCCCAGCAGGTGACACACTTTTTGGGCCGCTGAAGGATGGAAAACAGCAGAACATTAACCGAAGGTCAAAGAAATGTATGAATGTTTATCCTTTCCTTGCACTTTTCTTGTTAAATTTGACATTTTCTTTATATTAAATATATGTTGAATAGGTTAAGATAAGATAAACCTTTATTTAGTTCCACAAGTGGGAAATTTGCTGTGTCACGGCAGAAAGTGGACAGTGCAAAGTAAAGAGCAGCAGAAATTAAGAAAACATAGAATAGAATAAACTAGTATTGTATACTGTTGATATAGGTTGTGCTGCTGCTTAATTTTATGTTTCCATACGTGTGAAGGAAGATAGATCGATATATTTTATAGATATATATTTTTATTATACATTGTTAAACATTACTACTACTGCTACCAATAATAAATAATAATAATAATAATAATAATAAAGATAGAAATGTCAGTGCTGTGTGCAGGTACCCGTGTCATCAGCCATTGAGGCCTGGTCAGAGTTTCGTTCCTTTTTGAAACTCATGTTCCCCAGCTGGAGAACTGAAGAAACCACCTTCAACAGACCTGATTGAGAGAGAAAATAAACATTGCATTCAACACACAAAACACCAATTCAAAACATTTCACTATTTAAAGTCAGCTCCAACTAGTCCTAAACCCCACCCACAAGTCTGATCATGATATTAGTATACTGTAATAAATAAATGCACATGACTATTGCACAATACTCATTTTATATATAAACATACATATACACACATGTACATGTATGTATATATGTACACACACACACACACACACACACACACTGTGCGCGCGCGCGCGTGTGTATATGTATGTGCACACGCGCGTACACACACATTCACTGTCTGCTAGTTAAACACTACAGTTATGTCCTGAAGTCTGTGGTGAATGTGGACACCTATCTGCTCGTCCTCAGGGATGCCCATGATCCTGAAGGCATCCATGGTCTCGCTGTACAGGTCGCGGTCCTGCTGACCAGGGATGGTCACTTTGCCATTGGATAGGAAGCGGTATTTACTGTAGTCCTCCAGACAAAGATCCGCTGCACAAAATACAATGTTTACAGAATACAATTGTGGTTCTACACTGCGTCCGCACAGAACGTCCAACTGACCCACCAAAGCCTAAGCTATACACCCTGAGATCTTTGTAAACATGTCGCTCAGAGAGTATAACCACTAAGGTGAAGTGTAAACAGTTTCGAAATCCATCACTGACTATAGAGCTGTAAAGTATGCAGGTTTCATTACGTCACCGATCATACGCATTTGTGAAAAAGTTGCGTGCAGGACAGAAATTCTTACAGCGCAGTTTGTCTCCGGCTCCAGTCAGCAGGTAGTAGAAAATGTGGAAGGTTCTCTCCTCTTTAGCCTGTCTGATGGCACGAGATTTCTCCAGCAGATCTGTTCACCAGAGTGTGAAGGACCAAACACCATCACAATGGCCACACACACACAGTTTACACATTGTTCTATTCATAATTTTTTGTATATACACAAGCCTATACTGTGTTTTGATTTGTTGTAATTTCTCTCTATACCTGCCGCATCCTTAGTCTGTTATTTTTATTAACATATATTTATATACACGGTTTTTATATGCAATGAAGCATTTTTGTTGATTTTGTAAGAAAGGAGCTTTATAAAAATAAAAAAAAACATTCAAATTATTCACAACCACCACCACTCTCTCGATGTGCCTGGAGGATACAGGTCTCAATATTTGCTCCAACGATGTAGCCATTCACGTCAAAGTTGATGCGGATGAATTTGCCCTGAGAGAAGGAGGGAGATGTTTTCAGAAACAGTTTGGTTCACTTTTTCGCTGCAGGGTACCGGTCTCGCCTTTCTGAACCTTGTGCCTTGTTTGTTTTCCACTGTGCTAAGTGCCACCCCAATGCAGCAGGTGGCTCTGCAGGAAGCTGCAGTGATGTGACCTGTGTTTTCCCTTTTTTACATCACCTACTCCGATCGTTCGAAACTGGAGTCGGTACAAAAACAAAGCAAAAAAAAAAAAAAAAAAAAAGGTACCAGATACTAGATTTGTCTACTGGCTCAGTACGGTAGCCAGGTTTAGAGTAAGAGTTCATAAAGCCGGCCTTACGAAGCGAGACGAGTTGTCATTCTTCACCGTCTTGGCATTTCCAAAGGCCTCCAGGATGGGGTTCGCCTGCAGCAGCTGCCTCTCCAACTCCCCCTGGTGGACAAACAGCAATTACACACAGGAGTCTCAAATTCATTTCCAACAAGGATACAGAAAAAACTGTTAAGAGGCCTCAGCTGTTAACCCTTCAGCAGGTGTTTAACAGTTCTACCAGCCAGCATGTGTGCTGGCGTTTTACAGCATTAAACAGTGTGTGTGTGTGTTTCTTGGTAGTGTGAATTGCATCCGTCAGTTGTTGGGACGTAGCTCAAGTTTAGTGTGATTTAGTTATTGATGGACTGTCAAACGTGTAAAGTGTAAAGACTACGGTATATCAACTGCAGTGTTAGAATGTTCAGTGTTGAATGCTACAGATCACACTGGTGTGATGCTACACTTTAATGGAAAGTAGTCATGTGGTGCATCAGTGTGACGGTTTAGACTGAAGAATTAAAAGGTAAAAGAACAGAAAACAGAAGCAAAAAGATCAGCATTTACTGATCTGACAGAAAGGGCTGAAGAGTGAAAGTGTCTCCGTGAGAAAAGAGACGAGTGTGGAGCAGTAAAGATGCCCAGGACGACAAGAATCTCAAAGAAAGAAATTGAGGGAACAGAATCAGCAGAGCTGAAAGGATAGAGGCATGAGAGAGGAATACGGAGATGATGAGGTGACAACTCACATGGGACAGGCTGCTGCTGCTCTGGAGGGAGGAAAAGGTGAACAAAGGATATGAGAACATAAACCTCCCAAAAAGCAAAGTATGCACAAAAATATCTGTTGATTTATAAAATAAAGATTACATTTACAGCATTTAGCAGATGCCTTTACCACATGTAAAATAACCAACTGAACAGTATTCATTCAATTTACTGCACATCACAAATGACAGCCATCACTGCAATCTGACCGAGACACTGGTGAGTGAGTGAGTGAGTGAGAGAGACTTACTGGGTCTTTCTTGGTCTTTGAGGATGATGCAACAAATGCCAGATACTGGATCACTTTCTTTGTGTTTTCCGTTTTTCCTGCTCCAGATTCACCACTGAGGAAAAGGGCAGAGAGCCAGAAAAAGAGACAGAGATAGACTTTTACACACTTGTCTTGTGTATTGTGCTGTTTATCTTGATTTATTGTGTTTTCTGATCTGATAAAAACCAGAGCCTCACGTGCACAGGATGGACTGATCCTCTCGATCTGAAAGAGGGGAAAGAAGAGAGTAGATTAACCTGGGAAAGACAACACTAAAGCAACAGCTGTTATTTTTCAGAATTCCTGCATTATAAAGTGGCCAGGGAGTGGAAGCACAAGATAGTATAAGTGGCCAGTATGTACGAGTATTCCCTGTGGGATTTCTGATATTTTGTCCACCCCGTTTACGCATGTGTATGCTCCAGTATATGTCTGGTGTGTGTGTATATATACCCTGCATCATGCTCCTGTAGGCTGTATCTGTAATGGCATAGATGTGGGGGGGCATCTCATGTCTCTTCTTGCCCTTGTACATCTCCACGATCTCCTCGGAGTAGATGGGCAGGTGCTTATAGGGGTTAATGACCACACAGAAAAGGCCAGAGTACGTCTAACAGGACAGAGAAACCAGATCAAACCAATACCAACACACCTCCTGTGCCAGAAGTTGTTTATTAATAACTTCATATTGTTACTTACCTAATTAAGGATTAATACAAATTAATGAATTTAAAAATAATAAATAAATTTTAAAAAAAAACAACTCCCCTCATCCACCACAGAAGGACGTTTACAAAACGCATCTCAGATTCTGGTTTAAGGCAAGGTTGCCCAACCAGCCCACATTCTGTTCCCAGTTGACCAACCCTGGTCCAGCCAGTCCAGATGTTCATGTCCAGCTCCATCACAGACATGCACAAGCTAGGACTGAAATTCTAAGCTCTGTCTCCTTAGTAAGCAGGCATGGTTTAAGGTGACCCTATGAAATTACCAAAACTGATTCACTACAGCACCTCAGTTTATAATAGGAGTTCCTGATCCCAGTATTGGTGACTCCCTGCTCGGCATATTATGTTTTCCTACTTTACACTTCTGGACCTGCCCATTACGAGCTTATTAATTAGAACACGAGTAAGGTGAACAAGGTGTTCTAGATGAGAAGTGTATAATGTGGGGTAACCAGGACTGGAATTGGGAACCCTGGCCTAATTGGGAACCCTGGCCTAATGTCATGCCCAATGCCAAGGGCCGTATTCTCTAGAGTGACATTTCCCAGCTCTGGTCCTGGAGGTCACTGGCCTGCAGAACACTAAAACCACCAGCATAATGTTGCTGGTTCCCCTCATGCCCCCAAAATGGCTCTGACCAGTAAATGTCTGGACTACACAAGACCTCTGAAGATGCATTGGTTCTGCAACAGCAGATCCTTTAAATCCTGCAAGTTGTGAGACATGTTGGTTCCAAGTTGTTCCTCATGAGGTTGAATGAGATTTTAAACAACCTTCTGTAAACGCCCCGTTAACTCAGAGCACAAACTGTTGTGTGATTTCAAATTCACTTTAAAACGTTAGCCTGTTTTTATCATTTGGGGTTTAAAGAACTCTTCCTGTTCAGGCAGAGATGCCTGATTGAACTGCTTGAGAACACGGGCTTTGAGGAGGCCCAACCTGGCAACAATGTCTAGCTCTTTTGTTGAAAGCCCGACATCTGACTACCATCAAAATATCTGGTAGCTTTGTCACTTAGTGTAGTGAAGACTGCTTCGACTGGAAAGATTCATTTGACTGACCTGTAAAGCAACTATTATTTTTGCCACCCAGGGGCAGAAATCAGGTGAACTGTGCCACAATAAAAACACACCTACAGGAAACAAAGCAGTACATCTGCAGCTCTACCCAGTTACTGCTACAGCTCTACCCCCTAACTCCAGAATAACTTGGACCCAGTAAAAAACAAAAATTTAATTCAGTGAGTATATCTTGGTGCACTAGACAAAGCAGATGGGTGCCGATAGTGCTGGTAGCATTAACTCATAGCAACAGTGGTTGATAACATGCTCATCATGATACCCTTAACAGAATTTCTGACATGAGATTAATTACACCAATTTAAAAAAATCTGGTCAAAAACTACCTAATGTATTTTATGCATTTGTTTTTATTTATTAATTTTATTTATTCAAGACACTGAGCTTTACTTTTATGATCTGCTGCTAATGACACATGCACCTGGTCCGTGTTCTGTAAGCACCGTCACCACAAAATGTCCAGTAAAGGGTATTGCGCCACTGTGATGTAATTTAGAGATAAATATTAACCCAGCTTGAACACACAGGCACGCAAATATCCAATCAGAATGCAGCTAACAATAACTGTTCAGCGTAGTGCAAAAATAAATGCATGCTGTGTATATGGGAGACTGGCGAGCCCAAGGTTGTGGGGTCTCCCCGTCTCCCCCCCTCCCCCCCCGGAGTGTGAAAGACTGAGGTAGTCATTACTGCATCAGTGCAGAAGTTTTTGTGGTCATCGCTCGGTCACTTACGTAAATGAGGCCAGAATAATACCGCTCCTTCAGGTTGTGCAGCACAGAGGCTTCGTTCAGGCAGGTCAACTCTGCCATGTCCTCCACCTTGTTGAATTTGGGTGGGTTCATCTTCTGGATGTCGTCCTTGTTCACTTTGATCTTCTTGCCAGAGTCAGAGAGCTCCACCACACACTCATCCCCCTTCTCTTCCTTAAGGGAGCCGGCCTCAAAACCCAGCTTCTCTGATGGAACCCAAACCAGTTTCTTGGAGGCCCAGTCGGCCTGGGCCAGCGGGTCGCTGATCGCACTGCGGTCGCCATACAGGAACCTCTCGGCGTCTGACATGTTGGCTGAAACAAGTGGGAGGACAGACATTGTGAGAATCTCTTTTTGCAATGAAACCGTGAAAGAAACTGTTCAGCAAATTAACTTCACACACATCTCTGCCCTTTACTATATATATTTTATTATTTTATATATAATATATTATGGAACTTTGTTACCTAAACATTTCTTTTTACTCCAAACAGCTGTTTTTTTGTTTTTTTTTAAGTGAATCTCAGACTCTCAAAGAGTTTGACACTGTAAGACACACTGTTTAGATATCTGCACTAAAATACACTAGCATAGCTAAAAACAGTAGCAGCTCTCTAGGACCCCAAACCGTGTCAGTACTTGAGTCCATGTAAACCAGGAGTGTCCAAACTTTTTGCAAAGAGGGCCAAATTGGATAAAGTGAAGATGCCCGAGGGCCAATATTTCCTTCTGACATTTTTTTTTTAACCACAAAAAGTTGTGAAAATACAGTTACAAAACAATTACCTTTAATTTTCAAATGGCAATGTAACCAAATATAAGGCACACAGGCAGACGTGAACAACTCTAGAAACACAATTCTGCCTTTCATTCATATCTAGAGAGTCAGATAACACTGAACAAACAGTACATAATACCTTAAATTTCCACGAGTTTGATAAATGTCTTTGCCCAATGAACATTTTAAACAGGAGTTATAAGTAATGCGAAGTGGTCTGTTATCATTAAAGCTTAAAAATAGTGAATTTTGACCTTGTCTTTTACAAGATATTTCAGAAAGCAATAGATTGTGTCACATCTACAGGTACATAACATCAATAGTTATAACCAAATCTTATACAAGAGTTCAATAAAATAAGAGTCCAAGTCCATTAGTGTGCTTTAGGCTTTTCACTGTTAATAGTGACAGATGTTACCGTTCACAACACTCCATTTCCAACTGATCACGGAACAAATAACTTGCTGACACTTATTCTTTGCAGTCGCATAAATGAGTGGAGGGTTCGCGGCACGGATGCAGAGCCAGACAGCATTAGAATGGTGCCACCGTGTGGTGAAAGGAGGAATTACTTTTAAATTTTATGATTTATTTATTCTGACAGAGCTGCGAGCCGTATGAAATCTGACAGTGGGCCGTGATTGGCCCATGGGCCGGACTTTGGACACGCTTGATGTAAACAGATAACAGTATATCACAGATTATCATGAGATGATTCAGCCCCAGGTTAATTGGTGGGCTAGAGGCTTCCATTACCTGTTAGCAACATTAGCCTTGTAGCTCCAGCACCAGAATCAAAGAAGCTAAACTCCAGATGTTGAACACCTCTTGGTTGACTGACTACATTTGGAATATTTGTGGGGAAACTAGGAGTTAGTATTATTAGAGCATCTGGGAAGGACATTTGTTCAGCAAGATCCTCCCACTGTGAGAAAACCTGTACCTCACTGACACGGTCATTAACCAACAAACCCTTCAGTCCAGGTGAGACAGCACTCATCCCATCATTAGAATTCCACACATTTCACAACATCCTCATTCCAGATCCTACTGCCTGGGTAAAGTAATGAAACATTCAAAACAATCCAGTATAAAACCCGAAAGAGTCCAAATGTTTGGTCTGAAGTTTGCTTCTTTAGCACTGGAGCTATGAGAATGTGTGGGTGTGATCAGTCATCTAGAACAGACTCGCTTATGTGGTTTCAGACACTGTACCACTGACTTATCTAGAACCACGGACTGAAGTACAAACAGAATTCCAGACTTCAAGTTGGCTCCTGCTGAACTACGGCTTTAAGGAAGCAGCTTAAAGGCCTGAGACACAGTAAAAAGCAGAAAGCATTACTCCGGGGCAAAATTCCTGGGCAAGTTCTGACAGTTCACCCACCACACCCCGAACACTGATGCTGCACAGAAATTCCCCTGCAAACAGACAGATACAGGATGAGGGACTACATGATTTTATACTACACAAAGATTACAGGTCACATTGTAGACCACTTTACAGTGGTACTAAGTCACTGCTCTCTATATTACTCAATCATGTCTTTATTTATACAATTATTAAAGTAGTAACTAAACTACCGTATAGTGTTATAAAACAGTCAGCCCATCACAAATGATCCAATTTAGCTTGGCTTTATAATGTCCATATGACAGTGTATTGAAATCCTGATTATTAATCACAATTATCCATTATTTTAGGTAACACATTTTTATTGCACTTTCTATTTTAAACAGTAAGTGAACAAGGCTTTCAGTTCAAAATGAAACCTCAAAAATAACTCAAATAATAAAATTTACCCAAGACAAAGGGCTAACAAAAAATAGATATGCAATTGCAGAGTGCAAACACGTAAAAAAAATGAAGCCTGTGCAGAAAAGGCACATACTACAAGGAACAGGAACATACTACAAGCCTACAGATTTTTGGCGAGAAATACCAGCCTGTCAACATTTTCTGGACTATGAGAGGACGGACGGACGGACGGGCGCGCGCAAGCACTCACACGCACACCCCTTTTTTAGGCAGCTTAATGAAGCCCTAATCTTTCGTTCGCCCCCTGGTGGTTGGCTGACTATTGGTTGAGAAATTGCTTGATTTGATATGCAGCAGAGCCGCTATTCAAAGGTTAATATCGCCGACGATCATCTTAATTTAATCTTGACAGCCAAAATCGTGATTGTTATTCAAATTTGATTATTTGTGCAGCTCTAACAGGAAGGGTAGGGGGTGATATGTTCTGCATCATAGGATATTAAGGTATCGTACCATCATAACATTTGGTTTTGCATTTTAACATTGTAGCACATATTGCACTGCAGTACACTGTAATGTGCTGTCTTGCACTCTACTGTTATGTATTGAAAAGAAGATCGCTGTTTTGAATTGTGTTACACTGCAAATCACAGTGATGAACTGAATCATACTGCACTGTAGCATAGCAATGGAATCATATCGTAAGCGTTTCCCATCCACACACTGATTAGTGGCATTCTGTTACAAAATTAACACTGATCGCCACAATATCAACACCTCCCCCGCCCGTCGACAAGTCAAGGTTAGCATGCATCACATAGTAGCAATTGAGTTTCCAGCCAATCACCATGTTTGTCAGGGTGAAAGAATCACAGCTCCAGGTGAGTTATTGGGTGTTGTGATGATTCCATGTCTTATTTTAGAATTAATTATTTTAATCCTTAACTCTCAAAGGCTCTGATTCACAGAGGTGTTTTTAAAGGGGCCGTATTCATTTTCAATCTAGAGGGGGTCCTCAAGTTACAACGGCGATCCATTCCTTCAATAGTTATGTAACCCAAATCTTGGTATAAGTCGAAACACACCCTTGCCCAAGTTAATTACCTATCCTAACAGTTGTAAAATCTATAATCACAACTAAGAAAAAAAAAAAAAAGACAAAAAGTGTAAATAAATTTGTTTAGAAGCCATGATAAAAGGGCAAAAACTCACCAAACAAAGCAACACAAATGGAACACTTGCACTGCGCGTTACTTCATATTCTGCGCATTCTGCTGATTCTTCCACCGCGCACCACCAAACTAGTTCACCCATGTGAGCATCGTAAACTCGAAACGCTGTATGTCGAGTGTATTTTATATTCTCATTGACACACCTCACAAATATAATTCATAAATCATTCTTAGTCACTTTCCAACCTATGCTTACCGCTTAGAATTAACACTTAAAGCCATTTTAATTAGAGATGTGTCAATATGTGCCCTATAATATACTGAAAGATACTGCAATCGCAAAATGTCTTAGTATAATCGCAATACTTATATTTTGTTCATATCATGCAGCTCTATCCTACACCACAGCTCAGCAAATTTCTCACAGCCTCTCTCCCGCCACATCATCCATCAATGCAAGTACAGTCAGTTTCTGTGGGTCAGAGTCAGGCAGGGAGACTATAAAACAGCTGACTGTACATTTATAAAGTTAAGGGGTATGATAAACAGAAAACAGAATCAACATGAAAGAACGACCACTCAATCAAAAACAGCATTAGATTAAATCATGAATCCTGTGGTTCCATCGTTCCACCCCTCAAAAGCTCAAAAGGTCAGTAGCAGAACAGGACTGAAACGGCTTTAGGGATGGAGGGATGAGTGTGTGCATTAGCATGCACGTGAGAAAGAGAGAGATAAAGAGATTAAACAAATGCAGACTCATCTGTGTGTCTAAGTTCATTAGCAGCTCAGACTCTAGCTCTGTGTGTGTGTTGCTACCTCCAGCCCAGCCCTCATTAAAACCAAATGTGAGGAAACGACAAGAAAAAACACGAAGTAAAAACCTGACGCCACCACCGAGGAGGAAGGAGAAGTTTCTTCACAATGTTGAAACACTTCCTCTAAACTGTAGTTGTCCTGACCAAGCGCAAGACCCACAACCTGCCCGGCCTTGACTCCATTGTAAACGTGTACAGCATTTCATTTCCGCATGTTAAAGCGACGGCTTGACAAAAACTTTACGTTTAACCTCATTTAACAATAGCGCATGGCCTGGAGGCACAATGTTCAGTGCCGCCTTAAAATGGTGCAGCTGTTTTATTCTGGTGTCTCAGACGGCAGCCTTCTAGGCAACTGCTGCATCATTCGAGACAAAGCAAGGTCGGACTACAGAATGTAACTTCATTCCTCAAGTTTAACCACATTTAACACCACATGATCTGCAGCACACAGCTGAACTTCTGATGAGCTAGTTCCTCCTTAATATGATGCAACAGTTACATTCTGGAACCTGGTGTGTTTCATCTTGGTGCAGCAGTTACATTCTAGTGTCTCAGGCCACATCTTTTCAAATCCCAGAATGTAACTGCAGCACCATTTAAGGTGGAATGCATAAGGCATCTATCCCTCACTGGGGTTCATCCCTTGCTATTGGCAGCGGTTCAATCCTGCCTGAGCGTTAAGAGGTTGGACAGCACTAAACATCCCACATGCAGAATACTGTCCAACATGTCCACAGAGTGCAGAAAGAGCTCTTTAATACTTAGCCTGGAGCTCACACTTGATTCCCTCAATCATCTCCGATTCATTTAAATTCAGTCCTGAATTTACTGATGGGCTGGCAAGACGCCTGTGTATGTGTGCACGCCTCAGGGCTTGATAAATCAGGGTGTGTCCTACACTCCAAACCTTGCACTAAACAATCCAGCTATCTGATCCTCCACAGCAACAGAACTCAGAACCAGCACACAGGGGGCAGTAAACAGGTGTAAAGGTTGCAGTAAGTAGTGCAGGTTCAGTTGTACAGAGAACTGACAGCGGCCAGTAGCAAAGACTCAGTTGTCGATAGTGAAAATCAGTAGTCGGTAATAGAATGGTAGGCAGTCACTATTGTAACAAGTGCTCAGTTATAGAGTGGAGGGCAGTTTAGCCATCAGTACTTAAACGGCCAATAGTGATATAGGGCAGTATTCAGTACTGTAGGGAGCAGTCAACGGTCAGCAGTAAAGGTAATCAGTATAAAGGGGTTCAGCACTTGGCAATACGGGGGCCAGCAATGAAGAAATAGGTCAGTAACAATTATGAAGGCAGTCAGTAGAGAAAGAATTGTTCAGTAGAGACAGAAGTTATTAAAGAGCGGTCAGCAGTCAATGGGGTTGTTCAGTTGTCAGTAGTGAAACTAGTGGTAGTAGAGAGTAGCAAACAAAGTTGTCAGCAGTCACTAGAGAAGTCAAGGGGCAGTAGCAAGGAGGTCAATAGCCCATAATCAGTACAATTAGTAGTGAAGGGCTATAATCAGTATTCCTCCACCATGAATGAAGGGAGTGGTCACCATTAGCCAGGGCAGTCAGTAGCCAGTAAGGGTTATAAATCAGTCAGAAGTAAAGAGACAGGTCAGTAGTCAGTTGTTTGGGCAGTCTATAGTGAAGGGCTATGATCAGTCACTAATGAAGGGAATGGTCAGTACTTATAGCCTACAGTCAGTAGTGAAAAGGCAGTCAGTAGCTGGGGTCATCAGTAGCAATGGGCTGTAATCAGTCAGGAGTGAAGGGAGTGGTTAGTGGTGAAGGGCTACTTTCACTAGTGAAAGTTGTGGTCCGTAGTTGTGGTGGTCTGCAATGGGAAAACATGGTCAGTGGCTGTGTCAGGCAGTAGTGAAAAGTAAGGTCAGTAGCTGTGGCAGGCCGTAGTGAAAAGTAGGGTCAGTAGCTGAAAAGGTGTGGCAGTAGTGAAATGTGTGGTCAGTATCAAATGTGTAGCTTGCAACAGAACAGAAGAGTTTGAAAAACCTCAGTCACATTCATTTCCCACCCAATTTACCAACAACCCTCCAAGTCCACCACAACATCGACTCACCGATACTCCACCCCACCATCCATCCACCACACTGCAAACGAAGCACCCACCAAACAGCATCCACTCACCAAACTCAAACCACCAAACACCATCCAAACACCAAACCCCCTGTTCTACTCTCCGAGAACCCCAGAGAGAGGAACGCATGAAGGAGCGCGTGTTTAAATGTGTGTGTACTCACCTGCTGTTCTGCTTATCCAAAGCGTGTGTGTCGCTTAGAGTTGCAGTTTAATCCCCTTTCGCTTTAGTCTCTCTCTCACACCTCTTCCTCCTTTAATTCTCCTGCTCTCTCTCACTCGTTGCAGCTGTTAGGCGGGGCTACCGGGCCGTAGACCCGCCCACTTTTTATCAACCCCACAGGTCAACCGATAGGAACGGAAGGATCTGATTGGGCGATCAATCAGCTTGAACAGTGTCGAAGGACGAGCTGTTCAACTCAGAAAAGTTTTATTTTCAACGTTTCTTTAAGGAATGGTAATGGTTAAGGACAGATTAATGATTAAATATGATGATATACGCGCACACACGCACACACACACACGCACGCACACACACACACACACACACACACACACACACATATATATATATATATATATATATATATATA
>JBBJLS010099369.1:0-20591 GCA_037577275.1 Bryconaethiops microstoma | reverse complement strand
CCCCCCCCCCCCCCCCCCCCCCCCCCCCCCCCCCCCCCCCCCCCCCCCCCCCCCCCCCCCCCCCCCCCCCCCCTCATTCAAATAAACCTCAAATAAACCCAAACAGACTGAGCAAGTGTGTGTGCGTGCGCGTGTAGGAGTGTTTCCTCTAGACGGCAGTCAGAACCCCTGGGGGACGACATGAGTAAATGTGTGTTTGAGCTGTGTGTGTGTGAGACCCAGCATCACTTCACTATCTGTTCTTTTTTCTCTCCCAGTCTGTGCTCTGGAAAACTAAGCCTGAGAGAAGCCCCCTCTGGGTCAGCAGGGTCATTTACACACAAATATGCAAGTTGTAGGGCTTTGAACTTGTCTTTATCCACACACACACACACACACACACACACACACACACAACCAGCGTTGAGACAAAAAAAAATCAATAAATCAAAAATAATCATTGATAAACATACAGATTTTTCAGTGTTTCAAACACGTATACACATACAACCGGTCAGTCTACTACTGAAATACTGTTATGCATGGTAGTATCATATACAGCAGCAACAATAAATGTCTTCCTATTGGTTAGTCACAAAAATGTTGTTTTTTGTATTTATTGTAATAGAAGTGCTTTTATGAGTAAATCACTTTTATCTAATGAAATAATTTTCTCAGACGACTTACACTTCTGTCAGTAAAATGAGATGCCTAACATTTTTTCCCCATTTCTGTCAGTAAAATGTATGAAAACACACATGCACAGAAAAAACAAAATGCATGCAGACTCTTATTAGAGTTCAGTGACTGGTTGTGTGTGTGTGTTTGTGTGTAAGTAAATCCCTGCCTGTGTAGTGCTGCAACATCTTAACAGCCTGTAAAAGCTCTGAGGTGTTAAGGGCTTACTGGGCCTGAAGGGGAATCAGAATGCTGTAATCATTTTGAGGGGAAACAAAGAAATCAAATCAAATCAAAATTAAGATGAAAATTGAGATTTGTGATTCAGTGATTCAACTACTGAAGAAATGTAATCAAATCGAAATGAACTGTAGTGGAACCGAAGATTCACGATTCATTCATTTCCTAAATAATCACAACAGAATAAAACTGAATCGCTGTGACATTTAGGACTTCATGAGAAATTGAAATATTTCCAAAGAATAGTATTCAAGTCAAATTGAATTAAGGAAGTCAGGGTGCTCTGAATCAAATTAAAATCCATTTTCAAATGTAACTGTTTTACGGTGAAATTTAGGACTTCATAATTCTTTGAATAATTTCATAAAGAATCATAATCAAATTGAATCAAATCATGGTGAAATTTAGAAATGAATGGTGCTGTGAAGGATTAAATTAAAGCATCTGATGACCTCCACATCATTAGCTTACTGTAAATCCACTTAAACGCCATAAGAGCTGGAGAGTGCATATGCCTACATATAAATGCATGAGTGCCGGCGAGAAAGAGAGAGCGAGCAAGATAGAGAGTGCAGGAGCGAGATTCTGTGAGAAAAAGGGAGAGAGAAAAGTTGGTCAAACAAAGAGGGTGGGGATTTGGGTGAAAAAGTCAATCTTGTCCTTTCTGCTGACTTTACTAGACAGTAAAAAAATCAGCTGAAGAAGCAGCAGCTGAATTCGTTTTGGGGTGTTTCTGTAATTTTAGTGATTTCTGATGAAATCAGTGATGCTAATCCAGTATGACTTTGAAGTCATTACTGTCAAACTGTAAAACACACACACTGCAGAGTGAACGGTCTCCTGTGATTGGCTCCCTCAGTAATAGTCGTCCTGTTTCAGGTCACCTCACACTAATGGAATAACAAACCCTGTGGCGTAATGCTGACTCGAACATCTGGGCAATGACCTTTCAGTCCCGCTATCTCTGGCGATTTGAGGAAACCACTCAGATTCTCTATCCCGAACCAATCGGCCCATCAAGTCCCGTGTATTACATCACACAACCACCTCTTGCAAAACTAACAGTGCTTTAATACTGCAAATGGCTCCAAGGCAGCACGTCTTCCTGAAGGTCATGCACTCTTACACTAACGACAACGGCGGTGTGTTTCCACTCCAAACACACTGTAGCTGAGTGAGAGTGCACACAGCTACAGGTCACACAGACTGCACAGAAACACACACAAACACTGGAGTGGAACTGGAGTGTGTACGTGGCAGCTGGGCAGAGGGGCTGAAGGGGGGTGGGGGGAGAGAGAGAGAGAGAGAGAGAGAGAGAGAGAGAGAGAGAGAGAGAGAGAGAGGAAAGCCAGGGAAAAGAAAGAGACTGTAAGGAAAGAGAGCAAAAGAAAGAGTGACCATAGAAAAGACTGAGCAAGAAAAGAAAAAAAAACGAGAGGAAACAAGAGGAAACGAGAGAGAGAGAGAGAGAGAGACTGCAGTACATGAGTGTGAATGGAGTGAATGGAGATGCAGCAGATGGTGCAACTCATCTGCAAGTGATCCCCCCCACACACACACACACCAGTCATCTACACATACACACACACCACACAACCACTGACAAACACCTACACCAACCACTAAATGATAGCCAAACTCTCTGCTCCTGAATGTAAAAATAATATTTAAAAAAAAATAAAAATTTTTTAAGTATCTTGTATGAAAAGAACTGTTTTGACATTCCTCTTTAGAAAAAAATTGAAAATGTCAGCTACTGTCAAAATACCAAACAGACCATCAGAAATGGTCTAAAATGATGCAGAAAAGATTTCTGAACGCCTGAAGATACAAGGCTTTACGCCATCGGTGATGTTACAGTGAGACTATTTGTACCTAGACCAGAAATGAATTTGCTTTTAAACTTCTCCTTGGACTTCATAATCAAATCCATTAGCATCAACAAGCCTCAGGACACGCAGTCTCTGGCCATGGCACAGCAGGCTGATATCTGAGAGTATGTGGTGTGTTGTTACAGGCATGCCAAAACAGATCCTAGCACATCAGGCACACATGCTCATGTCTGGTCTGTCTACGAGCCATCTAATCTGACTTAACCATAAACTAATATCAACAAAAGTTGTTTGGCAGTATCCAGTTAAATATGTCAGAGCGTGGCAATTTCAACACAACAGTAACTGAATGGCTTTAAGCTTCCATTATGTGTTGGCTGTATTAGTTTCGTAGTTTCAGGAAAAAACTAAAGAAGGAAACTTCAGACACCAAACATGTCTAGGCTGATCAAGCCCATTTGGGGGAAAGACTGGGTAAATTTGATCTTCCGCCAGACTTTCTTTAAGCCACAGCTATTTCTACACTCTGTTTTGGCCTAATTGGCTTTCAGTGTAAACAGAAGCATTTTGCAGGAAACTGTCCGATTGGGAACACACACACTATCCCTACATGACCTAACATGTAGACTTACAGCTCATAAAGAGGAAACGATAAAGCTTAAGAATCAACCTGCTACTCCATAGCAGAGGGAAACATTTCAATGTGTTTGACTCCAAGCATGAGGACATTAACCTTTTGACCTTTCTCCTGGGTTTGCATTCTGCATGCTGCTTCATGCACAGCTACTCCCTGTTAACATTCTGCTCAGTATCAAAGCTTTTTTGGCACGTCTGTGCTCAGGCAGTTGGGAGAAGCCTACCTATCGGAGATCAGATCGAATGTAAATCAATGGAAACCACTGAGGTTTTATGGCTGTTCTGCAGATTCTTTCAAATCCCACAGCGCTTCGAGTGACGTCCACCTGCATGAAACAGCGCACATGAAAAAGAAAAACAAAAAGAAAAAGTGAAAAAAGAATCGAATGCTGGCCTGGGGGGTTTCAGGGACACATTTTGGAGACTTTGGAGGGTCGGGCTGGGCACTGGAAAAATTCCCAATGAGCCTTTTAAAATTTCAAATAATTATATTATAGTCGCTATATTTTGTCTTGAAATAAGGCATATACTTGAGCAATGCGGAGGAAATGTAATAATATAATATCACTGTGATATTTGGCTTAACATCAGATGCAACACCAGCTTCTTGCGTGCTGATATTTTCTGCATTTCTAATCTAAAGAAGGGACAGTGTCTGAATTTTTTCCCATACTTTTGGATAGAAAGTTGCCATACTGTGTCAAAAAGCACATGAGAAAGTCTATTTGAGATTTCTTAGCCACCTCAAATAGTGTGACAAGGTTCTTAAAGCTCCGTTGCAAAATCACAGAAGCCGGTGTTCTGACAATTTATGCTGCCTTGTCGAAAAACGCTACCATAGTGCAAATCAACAGCAAAGTCTTTTGATTCTAACTATACATGTCAAGAATATTACATGTTTAAATAAGGCTAATCTCGTACTTTCTGTGCAACTACTTACTAAAGAAACGGACAACGTAGCTAAGGAAAGAGAGATTTCAGAGGGTTTTCTTTGTCAATCGAGGACAAGTAGCCTAAAACAACAAAGACAAGGAAACATTTATTACTCTAGAGCGGCGACATCCACTCACATGTCCTTACACTGCACTGAAGACTGCACTGTAGGTGCAAAACTACATGTGTACAAGTCGAAAGAAACAAAACAGGTTTTAAGATATTAGTCCCCAACGCAAGGTAGCACAGATTTATGAGCATGGTAATGAATCCCAAGACTGTGGAACTGCACATGTGCAGACAGGCTTGGTAGCACGTCTCAATAGGTAGCATGTATCGACACAACAGAGGCACGACACTTGGAATGATAAGGGCTGAGGGGGGAAATGTGCACATTCGCTTTTGACAGCTTTAAGTAAATGAATGTAGAGTTGGAACATCCGCATACTGGAACAACCACGCCCATCCCGAGTGTGTTCGGGGCCATGTGAGGCTCCATCTGCGAGACGCTGGGTGACCCGGGCTTTTGTTGGATAGTGGTGGGAAGCACCTCCTCAGTCACACACACTGACACACACTCTGAATGCTAAGCAGCGCTGCCATTGTGTGAAGCAGAGCAGCAGCAGCCGCATGGGTTTTCTGTCGCTATGGCAACAAGCAGCACCACCCCCCCTTACATACACGCGCACACTGGGCGCTCGCGCGCACACACACACACACACACACACACACACACACACACACAAAAAGCCCTGTGCTCAGCATCAACAACACATGGTCCCACAATCCAGAGAAAGAAAGAAAGAAAGAAAGAAAGAAAGAAAGAAAGAAAGAAAGAAAGAAAGAAAAAAGAAAAAAAGAAAGAAAAAGAAAGATACAAGGAAAGAATAAAAAAGGAAAAAAGAACAAAAAAGGAAAAAAAGACACAAACGACCAACAGGGAAACTATGAAGTCAATCAATTATTCAGCATATAACACCACCTCATAATCTCCTAATCTTAAATTTCACGGCCACTGATTTAAATGAGACTCAACACTATGATCATGACACAGGTAAAAAAAATAAATAAATAAATATCACAAATCACAGGTGCTAATCTTTTTATTTGTTTGTTTGGTAATAATTACACATCCAATAGAGAGGCGTGCACTACGAGGTACTGAATAAAATTGTAATTTGAAAAAGTAGTAATGTTAAATTGGAAATACGACACATTCTCTCTGCCATCTTTCCAAATGAAATCTTAAGAGCTAATTTATCACTTGCAATTGAGGCTACTTTGAAATTGAACGATGAAAAACTGCGATGGGATCATTTGGATCATCATAACTGAGGAACCAGAGTTCCATCATGTTTATATGAGGTGGTATTTTTTTTTAAACGTACAGAAACGACCCATATGTCCCTCTCCTATTTGTTGTCTCTTTGAATAGGTTCTAGAGGCTGTGATCCTTGGCGCTGGGGTGGCAGACTCTGAAGAAGTTCTGCTTAAGAACATTTCTTTATCTGAGAGAAACTTGATCAGTATTGTATATGATTAGAGCTCTGTAGCATTGCAGCGTCAAGACTAACACATAAAATGTTAAAAATAGAATCCTGATCTCAGATTTGAAAATCAAACCAGAAAATGTGTACTATTACTCTCCCATAATGTTTTAGACCCAGGTTTTATTCAGTAGTTTTTACATTTTTTTCAGTGAAATCTTAGACTTCACCAAACCACAGGAAACTTGCCATGTTTGTAGCCCCACCTGCCTGTTATAGAATAAGAGGATTGTGTCCCTAGGTGGACACGTCCCTTCATGCTAACATCACCTAAAGCACTTTTTGGGCAAGAGCTCGATTTATTTTGCCATAATGGAAAACACCACTGCACAAATCTAGTGCTTCACTAGTCAATATCTTGTGAAATAAAGATTCAAACTGACTGCAACTGACATATTTCAATCTCAAGAACCACTGAAGCTACCAGCTTAAAATTTGGCACATTTACACTTGGCAACCATGTAAATGAAATGTCTAACATTTGCAAAAATACAAATTTCCACTAAGAATAAAATATACAACAAAATGGTTATTACCACAAACAAACACTCGATTACGCACATTAAGTAAAACACAAAAGACATTAGTCTACATCATTCAAACTTACTCATTCTCTCAAATTCTGTGACGGTCATATTACGCACCGCGGAATGTCTAGTCAGATTTTCTGAAATAATTGGATATAGCTGAAACAACATTCAAACTGCAACTTCAGCTCAGTGTCACAGCCTTACAGAGACTAATACAAACAGGACCACTCAAGAGGAAGTTCGATTGCAGTTTTTACAGTACATAAACCACCACTAAAGCTCCGTCTTCCTATCCTGCAGCACAGCTTTTGCTGTAGAGAGAGTGTAGCTATTATTGCTCAATCACTTGCTTCTCTGAAGTGCAAATACTGCTTGGTCATTCAAGCCATTTGAGGACACACACTTCAAGTTGGTCTGGCCAGTGAACAAACTTACACCATTTTCCTCTTTACTCCATAATGTGGTTGACGCAGCAGAGTTCTTTAGTTTTACATAGCAACTACGAGGCTAATGTAGCTAACAAATAATGGAAGGCTATTCAATTGAACTACTATTGAATGTGCCAAAAATTCCAAGCTACTGCTCCAAAGATGCCAAGAGACCCTGGTACTGATTTCCACTGCTTCTAACACACCTGATCCAACTAATCAGCTCATTACCAACCCCTCGCTGAGATGAAGTGGGTCTGCTGAGGAAGGGAAAACACTGAAGTGTGTAGGGCAGGGTGCCGCCAGGACCGGGGCTGAGAAATACTGATCTAGACAGATGCGATGATGCAGAAGTATTAGTACAGTTTTTGTTTCGCTGCTTTAGGAAATGCTTCCACTGCAACAAATTTCCCATTTTGCCCTCATTCAGGTTGTACTGGCGCAAAATATGCAGTGATGGTGTGTAATTGGTGCACATTCGCAAATGTATGTGAAACCGAGTTGGAAAATTTCCCAGTACCAATTAGTTCAGCGACTACAGGCTGCAAGTAATAAGAAAACATGTCTATGATTAAAAGATCATATACATGTTGTCACTATTGTCTAGATTAGCACAATTTGTCGTTTGTGTGTTACATAACAAATAGAGCTCTTAACTTTTGATCCAGCAGGCAGGCAAATGGCTAACGTTATCTGATTGGATCGCCTGCTGGCTACTCTGTTGCCCAATCTTGTCGGCTACGTGTGCAATTCTTGCTGTTTGGTATCTGGCACCTCACTCATTTCCCACTACAGGTAAAATCCCCTCAGTGTAGCACTCAAAACGAAAAAGTTTGAATACAGAAGGAATGGTGTACCTGATTCTTCGTATGTAGTGACAATTTTCTCTTGACCAATCAGTAATCTGAAGTGTTGTCGTGTCACGATTTGGTACCTACTCAGGCTGCTCTGGAGTAAAATAGCTTTGGTAATAGGAACTAGATTAGCTAAATGTAAAACTAAAAAAGACAAATAGAATTGAGTTGCACAGAGATCTACGCAGTGGATAAGCAACTTCATTTCACTGCTTTATACTAAGTATATAAATTCGTAGATTCATATCTGTTGACATTGTATTGTAATCCGCTAAACCTGTTGGATGGTCTGCTGTCTCAGTTTGGGCTAAACAGTGTTTCTACTGCAGCAGTTTTTTAAGGTGGACTGGAAAATGTGAGTAATAACCTGAGGAATCAGAAACCAAAGTAAACCTTGTTAGCTAGAAATTGAAGTCACACGTTATGAGCTAACATTATGAGGCGTCAAACAAGACAGCCGCACCGCCACAGACAAGATGTGATTAAGCTCATAGTTCTAGTTACAATAAACCCAGTACTGAAGCCCGAGGAAAATCAGACTGTACAGGTTTTATAGAACCCGCCGTGCTGCCTTTATCAAAAGAGCACGGCCGGTAATGCTCCTTAAAGCCAGCTCCTGCTCCTGCTGTAGCTGATGTAAACATATGAGTAATTCTGACTGGTTCCTTGGCTGACCCGATGTCACGTCTGTCAAGTTAAGTTCTTGCCCAACTCAAATCAGACGAAAGAAAACAGCAGAAACAACCATTCTGAGAAATCTCTCAACAGAAAAGTCTTTATATCATCCGTTCTCTCCCCATTTATGGTAATTTCAGCACAAAAACTACAGACAAGCATGAAAATGACTAGACAGGAGCTTTCCTGTTTAAATGTGATTTCTAGTCATTCAGTTCATGCAAAAAAGCATGTAAACAAAAGACCGGACAGAGCATAGCACACTTTCCTTCTATACAAACTCACAATGCATCTTACATTTCAGTGGTGGTTAAAACACTTGTTCAAGTGGGCGATAGAGGACAAATCAGAGCATCTGTATACTGGATCTACTGTTATTCCAACAGCCACAACAACTAAACATGTGGTCAGTACATAAGTGTCTGCTGTCTCGAATAAACAATGATGCGCCACATATTTTTATATGAGCGACGCAGTTGTGCAAGATATTCCTACAACTGCTGGTCTGCCTGGAAAGCCCACCAGTTGTACAAAACAGTTTGGTCAAGCTTGGATAAAGTACCTCTTGCTGCAACGTTCCGAACACAGCTTGCACTGCGTTGTTACGTGTTTTAGAATATAACAACTTTAGACAGAGTGTTTCTCTTTCAAAAACCAAGACTTTTCTGCCACAATTTCAGTGCTTCCCCATTATATAAATCACAGATGGCCAATCCCACTGTTTTTAAAATACCATTGGTTTAAACTCTAAGGACCTGTTGGTGGGACACCAGATTTTCCTTCCTTGCTCTCAGTTTGCTTTCATAGCAGTAACAAAGTTAAAAGGAGTTAAGACAGCAAGAAACTGAACGGAGTTCAAGCTCAGTGTGTGTTCAGCTCCGTATCCCTGCCTGCATCTGCTCCAGTAGAGGATTCAACAGAAGACGGCTGCTTTCCATGAACCTACACATGCAAGTTATTTTGCAACACTATGACGTCAACAGATTGTCAAAAGCAACCCTATTTAGTTTCATATGGTTACCACAGTGTGTCTCCTGCTCTAGCACACATCATTCAACACATCAGCTAATTAGCATGAGCCTCACACTAATTATGAAACCCTCCACAAGCTGAATGGAACATCAACAGACTGTTTTGCAAATCTTGCATTGCATTAGCACACCTGACTCCTCAGCTTATTAGCAAGCACTTCACAGCCCTAGCAAAAGCATGTTCTAGCTGTACATAAAATATTTGTCACTTGAAACAAGTGCTGGAATTCTGAGCAAAACTGTTTACTCTATAGCATGTTTGTGTACATTATGGAGAGATCTGATTATCTTGATGCATTGAAGATATACTGTTATACAGTGTCTGGGTCTAATTTACATTTTTACCACATTTTTTGCCATAGTTGACATTTATTTATATCCAAACAAATGGAGAACGGTTGGAAGTGCGTACTTGATCGTGTCTATTCAGAACTGAACATTAAATAATTATGTAATTATGATTCAAGTGTATTATAGTATAACAGGACACGTCAGATTACTGTGACCACAACGACTCGACTGTGTGCTCTCAGAAATAAGCCTTTATCCTCTATATTAGTGTAAGAGTAATGGCAAGTAGCTAGAAATGTACCTGTACATGTTGTGTAGTGCATGTTTGGTCACTACGTCAAATTAAAGTGGTATGGTCACGCGTGAACACACAACAGCACAGCACAGTGTGAACGTGAAATTCTTTCTCTGCATTTAACCCATTCACCACGTGAAGCAACGACGGGCGCCTGGGAAGCCGTGTGTGGGGTGGGTACCTTGCTCAAGGGTACCTCACTGGTGCTACAAGCAATGCTGCGATTCGAACCCACAACCTTCTAATTGCAGGGAACCCAGTAACCACATCACTAGCATGCTTCACGATTTTTTGTGTCATCCTTGCGCGGGGCCACGATAATCCTTGTATCGTTCCAGTTTTAGTATATGTGCAGCTGGACATATAGTAACATAGTTACTCATCTAGTATATGTTACTGCTAGCTTAGGAAAGGTGCTACAAATGTAAACACCACAGAACAGCTTTCTGTTGCTCCAACAGCAGTCAACTTTGCTGCCTCCGGCATGAGTTTATCACCAGTTTGTCAGAATTGAACTTGTACTGTGGTGTGCAGCATCTTTAGCTTGCAAACTGAGTCACTTTTGGCTTCGCAAATATGTTGCGGCTTTAAACAGCAACAGGTTTGATTTCGACATTCTGTAACTCCAGTGCGTCACTCTACTTTCATCAGAATCGAGCCAGTGTGTGGTGTGTAGCACTGTCTGGGTCTGCAGCCTGCTTGCTTTAATTTACCTGAGACCCAAACACTATGAAACAGGAATCATTTTCCCTTGTGTTCTTCCAACACCGGCTCAACTACGCTCCCCTACATCCGAGTCACTGTCATCGAAACTTCAGTTAACAATAATCAAACCTGTTCTGTAGAAGGCAGAGCTGCTAGCATGCTAACAAAGAGTTTAACATCAACTCTTGTTAGATAGATGGTTTGGCACTTTTTGACTGATTTAACTGAAAGGCAGGCACTGTGTTAACTTATTTATGGCCAAGTAAGCAAACAGCAGAAAGTATGGTCAAAATGTAGACATAACAAAATTGTCCGTTAAATCTACCGTGTCCTGCACAAAAAGAGTTTGGAGTCAATTAGTCGATAGGTAACATCTTGATGTAGCATGAGAACACCACAACATATAAAATTGATCCAGAATAAAAGGTTGGGATGTGTGAAAGCACTATTTATGAACACGTATTTTAAAGTGGGACTTAATTGCCAAAGCATTTTGTTACTGTTTTATTTGTCCATTGTCTAACGATGACTGCTACTGTCACAACATGCTGCCAGGTTTTATGACGCGACTTTCCAGGTCGGTTAAAGGCAGAACTTTGTTTGACTCGTAAAACTTGATGCAGTTCAGGTCGGGTTCAGACAATTTTGTCAGGCTCGGGTAAGGTTTAGCCACAAAACGTAATGTTTGTCGGATCAGGTTGGATTTCCATAAAGGAAGTATTCAGTCCAAACTTTCAGGCCTGATTACAAGGAAGCTATGAGAAAAACCTTGCTTTGCTGAATCAGGTGTGTTAGAGCAAGAAAAACACACAACTAGAGCAGTATATATTTACCCTTCTTCTACACACCAAATACAACTCATGAAGGCCTTCATAGGTATGCTCCTGCTCTTACACTGGGGAATTCAGTCCACATTTTTCACTGGCTTTCATTCTCTAGCACACCACAAGCAGGCAATCTGCATTCTACTGCCCTTGATTACCTGGCACAGGTGTGTGCAACTGAAACTGAAACCAAATAAAAAATGTGGACTGTCTAGGGCCCCTGAGGACCAGAACGAAACCGTCTGTAAGGCTGCAGTGTTTCCAGACTGCATTCCTGTAAGTCCACCTGCACTTGAGTCACATAATTAGGTAATGATTAAGCCCTTCTTGGGCTGAATCAGAGCAGGATAGCACAAACCTGTGTGGCCCACGTGGGCTGCAGGAGGAGCGCTTCTGTTGAAAAAGGGAATGGCATCTGACTCTTGGGTCTGTAAAGCCACTGATGGATGAATTTAATTTCTTCTTGTGTTGCAAAAGGTAAACAGGCCAATTGCAGCAAATCAGTGGATGACCAATAAATACTTTTCCCTTTAAACTAGATTGTTTCTTCCATCAGCACCAAGATACACTATATGGACAAAAGTATTGGGACACACCTGTTTTTCAGGGTTTGGGCTGGGCCCCTTACTTCCAGTTATGGGCAATCTTAATGCTTCACCATACCAAGACATTCTGAACAACGGCATGCTTCTAACTTTGTGGACACAGTTTGGGGAAGAAACTTTTTTTCCAGCATGACTGTGCCCCAGTACATAAAGCAAGGTCCATAACAACGTAGTTGGATGAGTTCAGTGTGGAAAAATTTGACTGGCCCACACAGAGCCCTGACCTCCACCCCATCCAACACCTTTGGGATGAACTGGAATGGACCTTCTCGTCCAACATCAGTGTCTGACCTCATAAATGCTCTACAGAACAGATGGGCACAAATTCCAACAGAAACTACAAAATCTTGTGGAAAGCCTTCCAAGAAGAATGGATGCTGTTACAGCTGCAAAAGGGGGAGCAACTCCATATTTAAGTCCATGTATTTGAATGCAATGTCATTAAAGTGCCAGTTGGTGTAATGGCCAGTACTTTTTACGTCCACATAATGTTTCTACATTATTTTGGTCAAATAAATCCCAAGTTTTAGAAAAACGTGCAGATATTAACACTCTAACCTCACACACAAAAGTGCAATTAGCCAAAAAACACTGACTTTAAAAAAACACCAACCACGGATATTTAAGCGTATATTACGTCTGTAACGACACATTTAGTAACCCGTTAGCAACACAGCTAACGCTGCCCTATAACACGGTAACGGTTAGCGCTGCTAGCTTGTGTAGCATGTGTGTATTCCTGTCTTTGTGGGGTGTTTCCATGCCCCTTCTGTATGAATGTATGCAAAAGTGCTGCTGTGCTCCTCCTAACCCAACCCTGACCGCAACCTCAGCATCGGCGTCTCTCACATTTTCTAACAAAAGCTGTGTTTGAGGGCGAAGTTTTGGGGGTTTTTTTCCTGGGAGGAGCCAAAAGTCCCCACAACGTCTAAATGTCAATCGTCCTAAGGACATCAGGTGTACACACACACACACAATCTGTGTAAATTTTGTTTACATGTTTATCTTATGGAGAGTAAACAAAGATGATAATCCAACTTTCCAAGGTCCTTAAGACATCAGGACCTCACAAAGCATCTCTCACACACACACACACACACACACACACACACACACACAGTGTATACTGTAAATTTTGATTTACATGTTTTATGTTATGGAGAGTAAACAAATGTTCCAACAACGATGATAAACTTTCCATCGTCTCTAGGACATCAGGTCCCCACAATGACCCAAATACAAAATGGAGTGTATGGCCGCGCGCGCGCACACATACACACAAGCAGCACATAATGTACGATTTGTTTACATGTTTATCTTATGGAAAGTAAACAATGATCATAATCAACTTTGCCGAGGACATCTGGTAGCCATAAAGCATCAAATACACACACGCACGCGCGCGCCAACACATACACACAATCAGTGTATATGTAAATTTTGTGTACATGTTTATCTTATGGTGAGTAAACAGTGATGATAATCTAATTTTCAATCGTCCCGGTGACATCTGGTAGCCACAAAGCATCAAACAAAACACACACACACACACACACACACACAGAGCTTTATCCCGGTCTCTCTATCCACCCTGAGGCCGGGTGGGGGGGCCGCCTGGCCCGACCCGGTGAAAGGATACTGAGGCGGCGGCACTGCTGGAGGCTGCGGGGCAGTCGGGGCTCCGGGAGGGAGGGAGCCCGGTGGCAGGCTGGCCCTCAACTGGCCGAGAGGAGGCGGCCCTGAGACGGCCGCCCCAACCGCCACCCCACCGGTGGGCTTGGGCACCACTTTGGGCGGTAAACTCATGTCAAAACAAAGCAAAAATAACAATAATAACGAGAATCCGACGCTAAACGGTATCGCCTATCGTGTCATACGTAGGCTGATTTCTTCTTCTTGTTGTTCTAGTTTCAGAGAGACGTTAGTGAGGCCGTTTTTGGTGGAAGATGATCCATTTTTGGGCCGGGCTATGTTTCTCTCCGGGCTGCTGTCTGTTCTTCATGGGGACGGCTCTGCTCGCCTCCCCGCTTTTCTCCACCCTGCAGCTTCACAGGCACCCCGGGATCTTCTCCAGGCTCCCTTTACACGCACATTTCTCCTACAGTACCCGTTTTATCCTTTAAAAGTCGCGGATTTTAGCCTAACATGGCGTTTTTTTTGTCTCTAACCCGAGTCCGGCAGCAGGACAGGCCGGTGTTCGGAATCACTCGGCTCAGCTTCGGAAACACTCGGCTCTTCTCAACCCTCAGGCTCACGAAAAGACACAAAACAGCGTTTGTTTTCACTAGAATATCCACAAATGTAGCCGCAGTTTGGGCGTATATCACAAATAAAGGCTTTAAATGAGATATTTATTCCCAGACAAGGCGTGAAGTTGCGGTTTCGTTTCCAAAATAAAGCGGAGAATCGCAGGGCTCCGGAGGGGAGTGGTCTAACTGTTCACCCGGACAGTACGCACAGGCTCTTAAAGAGGACTCTCTACATCTATACACATCTTTTACACCCCTGGAAAAAAAGAATGATAGCCCATAAACATGAGAGTTTTACAACAAAGATGAAAATAAAATTACAAGCAAAACACAAGCCAAGTTGAAAAAAAAAATCTTTTGTAGATTCTTCTTGATAATGCGTCTGCAGCGACATCTAGTGGTGGTGAAAGGAGGAGACGGTCATTGTTCTGTGTCACCACTGTACAAATAAAAAAGAAAGTGGCCAGTGAATGTAGGCAAAATCAGTATAACAACAATAATAATAATACGAAGAATTATAATAATAAATATATATATATTGTGTGTGTGTGTTATCTATGTATGTGAGAGGCAAAATAATAATGTAAATAAGAAAAAGATATAAGCTAGTGAGTGGAGGCAAAAGTATTATTATGATGATGATTATTATTATATGTATGCACAATATGCAATATTATTCATTCTGGAAGGTTTACATCCTCTTCACATTCTACTCTTGTCGAATATGTGTAGGTTTTACATACACTTCCCACTTACATTACACTTCTGTGCTGTCCACTTACTGCATAGTGTATAGTTTCTGTCACTCCTTGCTTAATGCTGCAAACTGCCTCCTGTGCAATAATCCTACTGATGGAACAATACTAATAATTCTGGAAGGTTTACTTAGCGTCCACACTATACTGTTACATACACTATCATTACAACTGTCTAGTTATTGTGTTGTCTATTTTCGTTTCTGGCGTAACTTGCATTATGTTAAATGTTGCTATATGTTGCACCGTGGTCCATGGAGAAACGTCTCATCACACTACGTATGTGTTCTCTGCTGATGAAGGCAAAGTAACCTTGAACCTTTAAAAAGGGGTTTCTAATGAAGTGGCCAGTGAGTGAAGCACAATTTGGAGGTTTCTTATAAAGCCACCTTCAAGTTATTATCTAATAATGTGTCTAGTCAAAAGAAAATAAAAGACTGATTTATTTTTATAATTGCACAGATAAACTGTAAATACATTTATTTTTGGCTTATGCTGCAAAGTGTAGAAGTAGCACTCAGAAGAAAGTCACACTGAGGCTATACAAACATGAATATTTATGAAAAACAAAACAAAAAAAAACGATTGCCCCTTCAAACGGCTCCATACTGTCTGACGTAGGGTTTGGGTGCATTTAGTGAATGCAGCAGTTTTTGACGTCACTCTAAAACCTTACAGTCCTTCAAAGGAACAGCTATAAAGTGTCAGTTCAGCAAAAGTTAAACCTGCACAATCTCACATTGCCACCAGTGTAGTCGATCACATTATTTGGCATCCAGAAATCGCTTCTTTAGTTTTGCACTGAAGCCAAAATACTGCTCAAAACCACAGTAGAGTACTTTTAGTGATTTTTAAAGGATGACGTATTGAATCCGGACAAGTAAGTTCTTCTTACACCACTTCCACTGACATTACGGCATAATTAAATCATTCAGATTTAAACAGATTTAGTCTTTCGGAGCGGTTTGATGTGAAGTGCTCAATTCTAGAGAAACTTAGTCAGAACTGGTCACAGTGGTGGTGACAGGAACCAGATGTCTGAAACTTTCAATAACTGTTGAAGCTTCCTCACAAACACGCAGCACATGATGTCGTTACAAAAAGCTGTATGACACCTGGCATTGTTTTACAGAAGTTATCCGCAAATTTTGGCCTAAAACAGTTTAAACATGGATTCTGGGCAGAGGGGTAAATAGAACGCCCAGGAAAATACACTTTTCCCGATTTCCCACTTTGTTGTTGTTGTTTTTTTTTTTTTTTTACCATTATCATTACATATAAAACCAGACGACACATGTTGGTTCACAGGTGGTTTTAGATGGTAAATAAAATGGTTGTTTTGGGTTGTAAATTGTAACCTCTGGTTCCAATCACCACCATTTCACACCAAAACACTGCAATCGATATTTAGAAAAGAGGTGGAAAGCCCTTTAAATAGCTCATGGTTGGAGAAAGCGAAAGATTATTCAATTTCTAGTTGATGTATTATTAGCCTCATTTACTGGTCATCTAGTAATAGAACAGTTCAAGTTTTTGTTTGGAGTTGGCATATTTTTCTATGCTGTTGCTTTCAGAGAAAAGGGAAAATCCATTACATTACATTCTTTACACACTTCTAAAGGATGACACCCAACTGAGCAAATCAAGGATTAAAATTCATTTGAATGTGGCAATCAGGTGGAGATGATTGGAACAGCTGGAGGATTTGAACTCCCTAATCATGTTGTTAATGGCTGTTATTTCTTAAAAGTAGTAAAACTGTTGCACTCATTTTCACAGTTCACAATTGCTTTCAAACCCTCGGCCAGCAGTGTTTCAGTGCTTCTCCACTAAGACACTTAACGAACACACCCAGATCCGAAAGACCCACCAACATCCCCTACACAGACATCCAGCAGGTCACACACATTCATACACACGGGGTGCTAAGCACTGCACAGTGCATGCATAGGCATTTTGCTGTACAAAGTGGTCCGACACAAATTTCATCAATAAAACAGAACATATACAGAATGTACATAGTTACAAAAGCAAGACGGACATTGAATATGTGACACTGAATGAAGCAGTTATGATCCATGGATGAAACATGGATCAAAATGAACTAAACGAGATCTTTGCTTCAAAGCATCATTTTTGCCATCACAATATAATCTTCAAAAATGCAACTTTATAGGATAAGGAAAAGTTTAATTAACTTAGGCTAATATATGCAATGTAACAAAAATATGTATATTCAGACCATTTTATTAGGGATGCCCAAAGATATCGGAACCATTCCAGCGTCATTGCTTAAACTGATTGTGGCAATGGACTGATGTTTAGATTTAATGTTTCATAATACTTTTATTGTACTCTGGACAGAATATTCAGACAACCCTAGTGTGAAATCAGCATTTTACTCTTTCAACTGCATTTGTAACCCTATTTCAGGTATTTACTGTTATAAAAAACATGGCTTTCCTTAAATTTTAGTTTCCCAAGGTGAAAACAATGTACCCCTACAGGTCCATCTAAAGGCACACTATGTTCACTTTCTCACAACTGCACAGTTTTATTTCTTTAAAGTAGAAAAATATAATTAAAAGCCTGGCGTCAAGATAAGGCTTATGGCAACGGTCCCGCCCCAGTGATAGTGTTTGTATCCAGATAGGTTTTTTAAAATTTATCCTAGAGTGTGTATTATACTGCAATTTCTACTTTTTATAAATGTTTGTGTTATGCATCGACAAATATGTGTATTGCAAATATCGGATATTGCCACTGGCATATTTGAACATGAAAATATCAGCATCAGCCCACGATTCCCATACTCTTGCATCCCAAATTTCTATTGGTCCATTCGTCATGAAATGTTCACACAATGTAAAGCCAGTATACACCTTTTTCCTCTGACAGCAATGTGCAAAACTGCTTTAAAACATTTGCACACGTGCAAGTCCCTGTGCTGGTTAGTGTCCGTTTTGGAGAAATGGCTACATATGTAGTGCGTTCATTCATACGCAGTGTTTCGTTACTAATTCCTCTTGGTGAGGATTTGTTAAAGCGATATTCTTGAGGAAAACAATATATACACAATTTTTGTTTTACCCCAAGTGTAAAAAAATAAAAATAAAAAAAAAACACAGGAAAAAAATAAATATTATTTCCCCTTAGAAAAATAAAAGCACACAATAGAGACATATGTATATATGTACAAAACCTGATGGCCAGACGTTCTTTCTGCCATGTTAACGCCATCAGGTATTTTTCCAGTGTTTTAAACGTTCCCTCTATATTCGCTTTTTACACAAGGCACGTTTCAAGATAATTCCTCTGGGAATTTAAATTTAACCGCAGCTAAATGAGAATTCTCTAGTCTCCGCAGTCCACATAAGGCAACCTGAGAAATGAACACTGAGCAGGCATGGTTACTCTTCCACTGCCTCTCGGACCACGGGGGCATGGGTGGTGGTGGTGCTGGTGGGGGGGGGGGTTCACAGTTTCACCACAGTTCACACTTGCGCTTGGGGTTCATCGGTGAATCAGCCTTGCAGCCAAAGTGTTTGGAAAAGTCTTGAGAATTGGAGATGGTTCCGATGACCCTGAAACGTGAGGGACTATGTGGGTCGGTGATTACGCCCTCGTGGGAGCTTTCGGGGGTCCGGACTGAACACCACACCTTCACCGACAGAGCAATAACAGCAGAAAATTAAGTTTCATTTTGAATAAATATTTCAAGAATATTAATATTAAATGTTACAATGAAATCCTAATTTTATATTAATATATTTTATTAAAGAAAAAAACACTTGTTTTGGCCCAGACTATTTTTCATGTATTTAAATGTACCAAAAACAGTTATAATTAATTTCTACATGACCATTTTCCAACCTCTCTTTAATTTTGAATTAAAAAGGCTTTGTTACTTTGCCTTTGCGACTGATGGGCTCTATTCTAATTGGCTGCCTCATTCTAAAAGCAGTCTAGGTGCAAAGCGTGATATGCAGATTTCTCAGTCATTTTATCGTTATCCACAGCAAAGTCCATCATTATCTAAGCATTTTTATAGCTTCTGAGCTTTCCACATTCATCTGCTGATTTGCTATGAATTCTGCTTTTAACGAGTTGAGTTGCTCAGGACTAGCATATTGGAATTCTTTTAACATATGTGCAACTGAACTGGTTTGATACTACTAAAAAATACTCATTCAAAACCTCTGAACACTGATTCAAGTCTTTTGAATTGTTATACAGTAAAGATGCCAGTCCAGCCTATGGTAAAAAGACATTAGTAAACATAAGTAAAAGAGAAAACGAACACACCTGGGCAAATCCAACAAAAAACAGCTGATGGTTTGTCATGCCTAGAGCTGGCAATGTGGCCTCTTCTCCATTCTTCTGGATCCAGTTCACATAGGCCTGCAATCAGAACAGATGCTATATAGTATGTTACATACAACTGTAGTACTTTACCTACGTCATTCACACACAAAGAAGACACACACACAGACAATGTTTTATATTATATAGCCATGGAAAAAAATTAAGAGACTGCATCATTTCTTTCTGGTTATTGCTTTTGTAATTTATGGGAGTGTGTATCTGTGTAAAATGTCACTATTGTTTTATACACTATTGATCACACATGATTCAAAATTACAAACAAAAAATGTTTGGAGAAAATTCAAAAATAATACATATCAATAATTTATTATACCTTGGAAATGTTAAACTACCCCACACTCTTACATTATTTTACAATTGCAACAATTAAAATAGTGATGTTAAGAGCAGAGTGTATGCATGTGTGACTCGGTTTCAGCCCATCAGAAACTGAATCAGGAGTGAAGCTACAAACACTACTGCACTTACAGCACATATGGAGGCATTTCTTGTTTTTTACGCAGCTCAAACTGCAAATAGTTGGCAAAAGAATAGCAACCTGTGCATTTTACACAAAGACACTGCCGCAAACTACAAACAGTGAACAGAAAAAAGGGAAAAGGTCTCATATTTTTTTCCATGGCTGTGTGTATATATTACATATATAATGTTGTATGATAGTAATGTAAGATTGTAGTTCATCTTTTCCTGCAGATCTGCAGATTTTGTCGGTCTCTACATTCATCCAACGCTGGTCACCTTCTGACCACAGGACACCAGTGCACGTATTATACTTATTATACTGTACTGGAATAGAGTTGAAGTGAATTATAGAAGCAGACCAGAGGTTGGTTGGTTATTTCTTCTGTGACATGCTTTCCAACCTGTTCTGTAACATCATAACCTCTGACTTTTTGCCTAGTGGAAAGAATGTGACAGCAGCCAGAGGGCCACCTGTCACTTTTTCAAGGATTTACAGCCAGGGGGACAACCCCCAATTTTCCATCCCAGATCCAGAGTGCTGAGGATTGTAATGCCTCTTAAGTCATACTCAGTGTTGTTATGGAGAGTAAACATTGACCGGCTTGCTCTTTTTAACTTTATATATATATACACACACACACACACACACACATTAT
>JBBJLS010099352.1:0-20594 GCA_037577275.1 Bryconaethiops microstoma | reverse complement strand
GCATGGAAAAAAAAGAACATCCAGGAAATACAAACATTTTATCAAGATATGGCCAAATATGGCAGAAATGCAATGCCGGCGTTGAACTTATTTTTATGGTTGCAGAATACCTCAGCAGTGACGTAACTCTACTGATACTTATAGTCTGTCAACAATCACATTTCAGAAAAGGGTGAAAAACATCTACTTTCAGAATTAAAAGTAACGAGTAACGAGTAAAAAGTAAACAGTACGATATTTGTCTTTCAAATGTAGTGAAGTGAAGGTCAGAAGTTCGAGTGAAGTACAGATACTCAAAAACTCTACTTAATTACAGCACTCAAGTAAATCTGCTTCATTACTGTCCACCACTGGGTGCAGGCACACGTACACACGTATCTTTACATACTGTTGTTTTATACTGTTGTGCTTGAGAGACGCCATCGACCGGAATCACATTCCTTGTATGTGTCGCTCACATACGCGGCCAATAAATGCGATTCTGGTTCTGATTCGGCGACTGGCGCTGTACGACGGGCTCTGGGTCTAAAGTCCGCTGGACTCTTGCTGCATCTGCCGGCTGCAGTGTGTATGTCTGTCTGCAGCAGCGTCGTATCAAGAACTGTCTTGTGTAAAACTGGGCACTGCGTCAATAGACGCACGCAGCAGTTACAGGTACAGCCAGTTTCCCGCCGCTCTAGTGTTACAGACAGAATTAACCAGTTCTATGCACAGATGAATTCCTACAAAGTTAATGGTTTAAATACCGCAAAAAGATATTTTGGTCGGACCGATGTTCAGTTATTATGAGCTTTGTTTGGTTATTGTAATTTTAAAAAAAACGTAATAATAATAATAATAATAACACAAATGCACATAAAGAACAAAAACACACAGATTTCTTTTATTTTAGGTCTTAGAAACAAATGGAAAAACACAAGATCTTTGAACCCGGGAGAACTTTCGAGATGTTCTCCGCTTATTATGGTCTTATTGTCTGGTGCACTTTGTTTCATTGTACGATATCATTGTGTAGTAGAAAGGAGCCTATAAATAAAATGTTTAATTATTATTACAAGTGGAAGGGAAAACCCGCAGAGGGAGGGGCTCCAGAGAGCGGCCGAGCGGTGGTGCGCCGAGAGAAACAGCAGCAAATGCCGAGCACGTAGGAGAACAAACACCGGTTCTAGACTGTGTTACACCGTTTATATTTACTGAAATCAGAGTTTACTGATACACTCTGAGTTCTGAGGGTAAATGCCGATTCTAGACTGTTTTACACCGTTTATATTTACTGAAATCAGAGTTTACTGATACACTCTGAGTTCTGGAGGTAAACACCAGTTCTAGACTGTTTTACACCGTTTATATTTAATGAAATTTACATTTACGGCATTTATCAGACGCTTTTATCCAAAGCGACTTCCATTTCCTAAATGCAGGGACAGTCTCCCTGGAGCAACTTGGGGTTAAGGGTCTTGCTCAGGAACCCAGTGGTGGTGTGCTGGAGGTAGGATTCAAACCCATGACTTTTTAGTCCAGAGGCAAGTATCCTACCACTAGGCCACCACCACCCCTCGGTCATATTCACATGACCGTTTATTTACATGACCATTTTCCAACCTCTCTTTATTCCCTTGAATTAAACAGGCTGTTTTTGGGACAGAGCCTTTAAGACTAAAATATGTAAATGAGCTGTGTTCTCATTGGCTGCCGTTTATTGTGCTTCATTCAATAAGCAGTCTAGACTAAAACCCTCCTTCGGTGTAAATGGGCAGGGCTAAACTGCTGTAGGCTGAATAGACGGATTTTGGAAATGTGTTGGCTTCTGTGACATCACAAACACAGCAAATTCAGAATGGACTGTGATTGTAATTTCCATGAATGGACTCTATAGACTGGAGATTGAAGACTACGTTTGAAACATAAATGCAAGCGTTTACGAGCTTCTATAAACTCATTAATTCTAATCGTTTATTTTCCACAATTTGGTTTCCTCGCCCCTGTTGGCCTCAGGATAGGCTCCGGGTATCTGTGATCCTAGTAAGGATTAAGAGGCTCCAGAAGTCTGTTTTGCAATGGCAGAGTTAGTTCAGTCTTTCTAAGCAGCATATTAAAACAGCTAAAAAACTATTAGGGGATCACACAGCTGAGAAGAGGAGATAGCACACTATTCAAAATATATAAACTGTTCTCTCTGATAGTGCCTTAATCCTAACTGTATTCTACATAATCCTTGTCAGAACCACACCGTGGAACTTCCTGCAGACAGTCAGGTGTTGGTCTGAACTGTGGAGCGGCTATAGTGCTGATTTCCTGTGGCGTCGCTGCACTGTGACAGGTGTGTCAGCGAACCCCTTCAGGACAGCAGCCTGCCAGTCCACCGTGATGGATCGCATCTTTCTCTCCACCTGCTGAGGCCTCACAAGCCCCATTTGTTTATTTCCAGCATCTGCAGCTGGAACTCTCCGCCATCTGTGACCAGATGAACTCGCTTTCATCAGAATGAAAACTTTGTGAAGTTTAGCCCAAAATGTGTCTTAGACTAATGACTGAATGAGTGAAGCTTTCCTCTTTGTCGTCCACAACCTGTCCAGATACGTATAATTTAGATCAGAGCTTAGACCGCACTCCGTAACACTCAAGATGATGTCTCATTAGTGTGCATGTGTGCTTGCGTTTCTCAGTCAGTGTGTCTCTGACACATACCCAAAACAGCTAGAGGGAGTACAATGCTTATGTAAGAGTGAATCAGTCTTCAATGAGATCTATGTTGCTCAAAACCAAGGGCACATATTGTCACAGAACATCTGGATAGCACTGAGATTCTATATTGAAATCTGTTGCACCTCTGGTGGGCCCCAATATAAACAGAATCTAGATGCTATGTCCTAATAATGAGAAGAGGTGGGATTGTCATGTGTTGGCCATGGCAGCTGGCCCCTCATTCAGAGACAACATAACATTTCCACAAGAGCATTAAGCCACAACTGAGAGGGTTAGCTGGCATATACTGGTTATGCTGCCCAATTTTGAGACCTCTGAAAAGAAGCGAGATTTTCCAAACACAAGCAGAACATTGATTTTTAGATATTTTGACACTAGTGAAAGGGCTGCAGCATACTAAAATACAGTCAATGCGTTTTATGTTAGATGCTTAGATTTTACAATTAGAAGCTCAATTACCTCAAAACATTACGGCAGCCCAAACAGTTAAAACACGATATTTTTTACAGTATTTAATGTGAGTATTTTTCTCTGTCAAGGATTACTGATTTTTTTCAATTAAAAAATCAACAACATATGACATCTGACACAATGCGAACTTTTGCACTCCACTGTGTTTATTTTGGATTAAAAAGAAAGCTCAGTGAGTGTCCCTGCCTGACACTTTCTGCATTGCAGTACTTTTCTTGTATCACTGCTCAAGAGCCTGAAGGCCTGAGAGTGGACATAAGAGAGTTTGATCCATGGACATCTGTCTCTCCTTTCACTGTGTGATCACTCTCTTCCATCCATGTTATCTCTCTCCCTCTTCTGTCCCTCCCATCTGGACTTCTAAAGAGCTCAGTGTGAATCAGAGGTCCAGTGTCAGTTCTGTTGTGGTATCTCTATGCTTGAGTTTGCTGGAGCTCTGAGGAGTTTGAGCACTAATGTGCTTGACCACCTACTGCTAGAAATCATAGAGTAAAGTGAAAAAGAGAGAAAACCTCTACTATAGCTTTATTCTCTCACTCCTGACAGCCAACTTCCGCTACTAAACCTGAGCTCAGCCCTCATTTCCAGCATGTGTGCAGCTTTATTTTCCCTCGCACAACAGTTCCAGCTGATGTCACGCAATGGATGACGTGCGAGAAGTCCTGCTGGCTGAGGCTGCCCTTAGGAGGACGGAGAGATAGAAAGTGTTGATTTTACACATGAAGAACCCTGTCTATAATCTGGAGAGCATGTGGGGAGATGTCAGTATCACACACCATCCACATTACCCAAGCTTTGCCAGACTGGATGCTGCTCTCTTTTTGTCAAAATGACTTTTCAAGCAGCATCCAGAGTGTATGTGGTTTTCTCAGTGCACCTGCTCTCACTCTTTGCTGTGCAAAGAAAAGTGGCATGAAACATTAGAAGCAAGAACACAATTAAACACTGGCTGGGTAGATAAACAGCCTGTCCATCTGCATCTTTACTGATAGATCAATAGATCACGTTATATTTAGGGAAAAAATGCCGTCTTAAAGGCTCTGCTGTCAGATAGGAAAGGGTGTGTTGTCTTTTTCTCTAGACTGACGTCAGGACGGGAGAATGGTGAATGTCACATGCACTCCTGATCTCCGGACTGGTTTGTTTCAGTTTGACAGGAGTGACATTACATGAAAGTCAATGTTGTTTTTGTTAAGGCTCTATATGCCAGGTGAATGCCAAGACGAAATAACGGCAGCCTTCATCACAAAGCACAGAGTTTTGAATAATCTTTCCTAAATGCTACAACCTGGTGCTGACGTTTTTGTTTAAAGACTTATGGGAGTAAAATCCGGTGGGTGAAACAATGATATAAACAATTTACACAATGACATGTACAATTACACCAGGGGACAGAATTGTGAGCTCAGGACTGAATGCAAGTTTAGACTAAAATTGCAAAAGGTATAATTATAACAATAATTTAATTCTTCATGTAGAAAACATCAAATATAAATGATAATAAATTCCGTTCTTTTCTTGCTGATGCAATCGCACGCTTCTGAAGTTTCTTTTGTTCTGCCCACAGTTTTTAAGGTTTTGGCACAGTCCAACTTTCACATGTCCATCTTGATCCCATGCAGCTTGCTTGTATATACGTGTTCAGTCTGCATTTTTCTCCATAAGAAATGAGTGGTGGAACGCTCACCTTTTGAGATGTCACTCGCTCTTCCAGTTACACCATCAAAAACGCATTTCAGCCAATAATGAATGTGAGCTGACCAGTTAAGGACACTGTAGACACCAGTACAGTTCTGTAGGACCTTCGTAAACGGAATGAGACGCAGTGGTGGAATAAGCTGAGAACGACCGGGTTCATGCACTGTGATCTGCTACAGAAGGCTGCCTTTCCAAAGCAGCTACTGCTGCCTGGAATGCTAATGGAGCCATCCAGACATATAACCACTCATCTCAGCTGTGATTTTAAGTAAATAAAGATACCATCAATGTGTATTACTAACAGTCTATGTTTTAACTCATGTTTTGATTGTGTTAATTTAAAGAGACGAGGTAATAGCTACTAGTTAGGCTCTAACGTTGGTTTGCGTCTGACTGTTTGCTTGTGTATAGCCTTTAAGACAGTACAGCACAAGAAAAGAGCACAGTGTATGGCCAGAAGGCTCCATCCGTATCAGTGTATGTATTTAACGCTGACCACAAATGAGCCTTAAACCTGCTTTCTAAGTGAGAGGCTGCAAGTTCAAATCTCATAACCGTCATTCAGAATGTTTCTTGTATTTAACAGATTATCCAATAATTTACCAACAGATTGCTTTCAAGCGTACAGAAAACATACTGATGACCAAACGAGTTGTTTTGGAGGCACAGATGCATATTTGTGATTTGTGTACACTCTTGTCCCTGCAAGGAGATGACTGATGTGTCACTATTATAATGTAATGATGACAAAACACATGTCTATTCATCCATATCCAATATGCTATGAAAGTCTTAGGTACCTAAGCCAACAGGTGAAATCCATTCATCTCATCAGTGAGTGTCTGTTAGCAACAGCACAGGTTAATATCAGAACAAATGCAAACAAGTATGACAGCAGTAAGAAGTACCAAGATGTTTTGTTAGTAGCTGCTATTGTGTGAGCTGCTTAAAAGAACACAGGTTTGGTAGAAGATATCTTCTCAGTAAATCCAGGCAATGCATGAATTTGTGAAATTCCATGAGCAGCACTTGATTTAATCTTATGAAGTACTGACTGAGCCAAACCAGGCGTTTCATGGGATCTCAGAGGAGAACAAGTTTTCTGATAAATTAGCACTTACTGCCCAGTCAAACAGCTCTTTAAACAGAATTGTCTTAGCTGCCTAAGGCCCATGCATGATACTGAATGTGAATGTGTTTTCTTATATACAACAGTTTCCTGTGCGCTGCTGATCCGCGTCTGATCCGAGCTGTTACTGTCCGTGACCCTCTACTACTGCTGTTAAGCGTCACAGTCTGCATTTTCCTGTGAGAATGCATGACAAATTTTTTCTCACCTATTCCATTCCACCCACTGTCTAGGACTAGATCCTACTGTCAATTCTGTTACGTGAGCTAAAAGACTTCCCACTGGCTAGCAAAACCAAGGATTGATTTCGCAATCTCCGGGTGTTTGGGCAAAGCTTGGACAGTTCTGCCACTTGGGAGGCCCATTTCATTTATTTTCTAAATTGATTAAGTACACATCCTCGACAGAGAACACTTTTTTGCCACATAGGCTATTTGAGATACACAAAGATCTCTTTTACCTACAATATAACTTTTGTTTAGCTGTCACCTGGTCTCATTTTTGCTGTGTGGTTGTGATGTTGCAATCAGCAATATAATCCAGCAGAGACTGGTGAGGTCTCTTAGTGACCTCATTATACAATGAGAATGTGATAACAGATGATATGTATGACTTTTGCTCGTGAATATCTTTTTGTGTATCTGCATGACCATACTGCATCGCTTCTTTTCATGCAGTGTGTCCTGACACATATGCCACAACTCCGCGGCTTCTAATATACCAAATAAAAGCTGCTCATGGCATTTTTGGGAGTTTTGGGAGCTTTCGTTTGACCTGAAGTATCCAGAATAGATGTGTCTAAGACTAGAGGTCATGATGTGAAATTTTTAAATAAGCTGTCACCCTAATTTTGCTGTTGTTTTCTTCCCATTTGACTTGGTGGTGAGTCACACAAGTTAGTCTGTAAAGGAATGGAATGGAATTTACACACACACACACACACACACACACACATCTATACTATATAGACAGTGGGTGGAATTGAATTGTAGACTGCTCATTGCTTGATGTTGCTTGGAAAATGCATTTAAGGTATTTCAGAGGAAAAACAGAGTGAGAAAGCCACAACACTCTTTGTCAGGTAAAATCCTACGTGCTGCTCCTTTAGCAAAGCAGACAGATTCAGGTTAAGATTTAGAGAAAAGATCATAAATATATGAAGACTCAGGCACAGGAAACAGAGTTATGTTCTGTTGTGTTATGCTGTGAATAAGTGTAGATGTGTGTTGCCTCAGAAAAAACTTTTCTTATGACTTCCCTTTGCATTGTTTTGTGTTCAGTTATTTGTGAGAGTCTTGTGTTTATATGTTCTCTGCTTTGATCCATAATGAGGAATGCTTTTAACTCTGTCCTTCTAGAACTTCCTTCAAAGTTGACTTTCAAGTCATGAGAAATTGTGGTACATTATCTGCTCCAGCAGACAACCTTACTGGACCTTCTCACAGTGTTATTTGGTGCTAAATCTTTTAATGGTGAATTGCATGTTAAATCTTTTAATGGGCCCTGATGGTGCCTGGGAGACAAAAAGTTGGGGGACGAAAAAAATTTATTTGAAAAGTGGGGAGGGACAGTTCTCCCGCACCCAGCTATAATGTTTCCGGCACTCATGGTTAGAGGGATAAACTGGGTTTTTCAAAAGATCCCTGACTGGGCCATGTAAATGAAACAATTTGTGCCTTTACTTTCAGACACAAAAAGTATGCCTCTAAACCTACTGAGCTGAACCAAACGACTAAAAAAGACTAAATTAGGTGAGTCTGTGGGCTTTGGAAGCTTTGGTAGTCCTTGGCATGGGCCAAAAGCTACAATGTGCATCAAATCACATTTTATCAGTTGTAATTGTTAGGATTTGTGTGACTTCAAAAAGGGCCAAACTGTGATTGGTGCCCAAGGCTCCCTGATCTGAGGAGTGAATGCTAGGCTATCCCACAGAAGAGCTACTAAAGCACAAATTGCTGAAAAAGTAAAAACTGGTGATAAAACAGTGTCAGAACATGCAGTCTATCACAACTTGCACTGTTTCTAGCTGCTGACAATTCAGAGGGCCCATGCTGAGCCTTGTCCACCACCAAAAGTGCTTCTACTGGGCAGGTGATACACTGTGTGTTCTGATGACTCACATTTTCTTTTAAGTCATGCTCATGGCAGTGTAATACGACTGACCAGTGAATCGATACAAACATCCTGATTAATGATATATGGGACACTGACACAATATTCCAAAAGGTTACTGCATTTGTTGACAAATACACTTTTTGTATTTATTTATAATAACCATAAATACTTGATTTGCAGAATGATGCATACCAATAATTAATCATGTAATGCTGAGTGTTCTCTCATGTGTCTATAATCTGCCTCTAGATGTTGCAAATGCAGTGCAGCAGAATAGCCAATATTTTTTCAATTTCTTTTTTTCTGAGATTAATGTATGCTGTCACTTGCAAGCCTTTTTAAAACATATTTGTGTTCTTTATGTTCTACACCCTCACTGCTTGACTGTTTTCCTGAAATTCCCAGCTGTGTTTTTCTGAGGATATTTGCTCTTTTGCAACATTCTGAAAATGACCTTTATAAAAGAAAAAGTCCCACGAGTAGATTAGCTTCTGGTAAAGCCATTCTTTCATCTAAATCCGTGAGACTGTCTAATATTTACATTGCTTTCTTCTTTGATGCATGTGAATAGTTTATTGTGAATTTGATTGTGAATGGTTTTATTTAATTTACTGTGACCTCTTAGAATCTCCTTCAAAGCACTTTTATGAGAAATGTAGAGTGTGACAGATGTACTTTGAACCTCTCTCGTTCATCTCAAGGTCGGCTGAGTGCATACAGTAATTTGAAAGACCCCTGGCACGTGTAAAGGGTCATAACTGTTATGGTTGTTCACTATAAATGAGGCCCTTACCTGTGGTCTCAGAAGCCCACTGCTTTGCAAGATTTGGGACTTTTCTCAGTTTAACTTATGCGATTCAAGTCATTTGCTAATGCTCAGTTATTTTTTTTGGTAGGCAAATGGCAGTTGCGCCCAACCATATCTTTGATGAACAGACATGATGAAGTAAGCTTAATTGGTGAAATGGGCCCTCTGTTGTCTTCTGTACTGCTTCTGCCTTGGCTGGGTCACTGAACAAGCAGGCCTTATTATGACCTGGATAGGTGGTACATGCAGGCTGTGCCGGTACAATGGGAACATCTTAACAGATCATTTTATACCTCTGTTGCCTTGGAAACAATTTCCCTGAGAGATTTAATGCATAAATTTCACTTGGCAGACAATGTGGGAAAAAGGCTAATTTCTTGCCATTCAGACTTTTAAGGTGTTACAAGAACACAAGAACATACAAAAGAATAAAATGTTTCATCTCTTTTCAAATGCTGGGTTACGTACTTGTTAGTCTCTCCATCTTTTAGCTGGTTGTTAGTGTAGTGAACCCAAGACCAGTCGTAGCCGTTAGTTTTGGTGATTATTCAATTCATACAGGTTTTTTTTAGTTACATGGTGTTACAGTACATGATTCTTCCCGATGGAGGGGGTAAATAAGCACAAGGGGGATGTTACCCCAGAAAACCCACACCCTCAAAATAATCCCAGGCTTGGCTGACACTGCAAAAACAAAACCAAACCCTAAACAATAAAAAGAAACTCACAAGCAATAGTCCTTCAGGCACGAGCCCACATCACAACTCCCAGCCAAAGGGCCTAGAAACACAGGGAGGGAGAAAAAGATATGCTGCAGTACCGGTGTACGCAAATCCCACTCGCTCACACCGATTTCCCCACAGTGCCATAAAACCATATTGCTGCTAACTGATCATCATATCTCTTCTTAACCCAGCTTCCACCACTCTTTCCCATAACGTCATGCTGTGGCTGATCAACTTTATCCCTCTGTTACTACAGCTCTGCACATCACCCTTATTCTTGCATCTTGGTACCAGTACACTTCTTCTCCACCCCTCAGTCATTCTCTCACTCTCCAAGATTTCATTGAACAATTGGGTCAAAAAAACTCCAATGCCGTTTCTCCTAAACACCTCCAAGCCTCCATCCGTATGTCATCTGGACCAGCAGCTTTTCCATTCTTCATCCTCTTCATAGCTGTGCTTACTACCTTCTAGCTAATCCTCTGCACTTCCAGATTCACTCCACATCCTCCAGCCTTCTCTCTTGCTCATCCTTCTCATTCATTAGTCCCTCACAGTACTCTTCCCACCTGCTCAACACTTTCTCCCTGCCTGTATGTACATTTCCATTGTTATCTTTACCTTTCTAACTTGCTGCATATCTTTCCCAGCTCGGTCCCTCTGTCTAGCACAGGCGTCACCAACCTTTTTGAAACTGAGAGCTACTTCACGAGTACTGAGCCACACGAAGGGCTACCAGTTTAATACACGAGAAAAGAGTTTACCTAAACTTATCTAAACTTCATGTATAATAAACGTTTTAAATGGTTTTTTTAGATAGCGTTATTTTCAAATCTATATAAATGCCCATGTGTTTACAGAAGAATAGCAGCAGGATCAAATTAAATGTTAGACGCTGCACACTGGTGAGTTGTACTATTTTTAGAACACGTCCACCATGTTGATGACCCCTGGTCTAGCAAATCGATACAGCTCCTTTTCTCCCTCCTTTGTGTCCAACCTCTCATACAACTCATTAAACGCCTTAGCCACTTCTCTCTTTACCTTACGGTTCATCTCTTTACACTCCTGTCCACTTTCTTCATCTCCTGTCCACTCTTCACTGCCACCTAATGCCTGTCTTAACACCTCTATGAACTCCACCTAACTGTCCTCCTTCTTCAACTACCACCGCTTGATCCTTGGCTCTGCCCTCACTGTCCTCCTTTTTTGGACCACCATCCTATCTTATCTAGCTCTCCGGTCACTACATTTCAGTCTCCAATGTCCTTCAGACTCACTCAGGATATAATCGACCTGCACGCTTATATGTCACCCTGTGCTCCTCCCGCTTCTTAAACGACAGCCATTTCTATCCTCTCTCCCTTTGCCTGTCATACAACTAACATTCAAAGTCCCCACCCTCATTTCTACTATCTTACTCTTCCTCCTCTCCTCCTGCCTCCAGACACGCCTTCCCACTCTTCTTCTTTTTCAGCCAACAGTAGCCCAATTTCCACCGGCACCCTGTTGGCTAACAGTACTGGGGCAGTCGTTGTTAACCCTGGCCTCGACTGATCAGGCATGGCAAATTTTCTGGTGGTCCGCATATTTGACTCGGCAAAGTTTTACACCGGATGCCCTTCCTGACAGAATCCTCCCCATTTACCTAGGTTTTGGAGCGGCCCTGGGTTGTGCACGTTCAGTGGCTGGGTGGTGGTGGCCTAGTGGGTAGGATACGTGCCTCTGGATCAAGAGGTCATGGGTTTGAATCCTACCATCAGAATACCACCACTGGGTTCCTGAGCAAGACCTTTGAGACTGCTCCCTGTAGTTAGGGAATGAAAGTCACTTTGGATAAAAGCATCTGCTAAATAGCATAAAGGTATATGGATTAGTCCCAAACAAAAGAAAGTGGCCATCTTAAATAGGTTCCTCACGCTCAATTTCTTCTCAGCAAATAGACCATAATTCAGTGGGACACAACATTAGTTTAGCACATAAGCTCTTCTGGTCTCTGTTTTGTCCTCTTTATTTAAATGTATTTACTGTCACAATGTATCGTAAGTAATGATTCGGGAGTTAACAGATTTTTTTGGTCTCTTATTGGTTGTGATGATTTTTGTAAATTGTGTTTGATCTTCAGTCCTCCAGCATTTTCATATTTATGTATTGGATGTGCTTTAATATGTGCAAATGATTTGATGATGCATGTGAATGACGTTTTGTAAGTGCTCCCTAACTGTTCTCATCTGTTTAACTGATGTTTGTTTTGCTTCTTGTCTAAATCTGTGTGTCTCGAGTCTTTCCTCATAGCTATTTTAAATCAAAGGTTAATGGAAAAAAAGAAAGCTTAACAGCTCCCACAACGTGAAAACTCAGTGACACAAGCTACACCAGAAGATAGCTCTGTAGTTTAGACTTCATTTCATGAGTGAAATGCCTACAGAGAATTTCTACCCCAGATCATTTAATAAAATGAAAATTGCTCTTTCCCTGCAAATGCTTTTTGATGAGCTAAACCATGTTTCAGAGCTGTCTGAAGAGTTGGCCCTAGGTGAAGAGTAGTTGGGCCTCTCACAGTGTGGGTCATCTTGTCAGGGTGAAAGTCTTTGAAAAATCCTTGAATTTGAAGTATAGGAAACCTGTAAACTGTATGTCTACAGATAAGCTGCCTATCACCTGTCACCCATAACCCCACCCCTGAGTCCCTTCTAACACTGTGTTACCTCCTGGCTTGAAAAAAATATTTGTGGCATTATTGTGAATTCACTGGACACTTGTTAGTTTCTAGTGAAGTTTTACACAGTGGTGTTCTCTAAAACTAGGCGAGCAGGTGGTGAGTAGTAGTAGAATGACATGAAGCTGCTTAGTCGAGTAGCCAGCCTCCAAAACAAGCAAAATGTGAGTTTTATTCACAGTTAAAAATGTACACATTTCTGACGATAGCTCCAAGAAAATGGGACCATCTGGTCACCCTACTACGGCCATACCGGCAGGCATGTTTTCCACACACAGGATGCCAGAAACTCTTTTTCCAATGAACGAAACGAACAAATGATTTTGAAACATATTAGTTCATTTTGCTGAAAAAGATCCAGGTCAGTAAAAAGATCTAAACTTCCTATCGCTACTGCTTACACTCATTCATAGCTGCAGAAGTAGCAGCCCAACACTGAAATTTAGTAAATTTAACTGTATGTTGGCATGCCTCTATGGTGAATCTGACAGTTCTATTCTATTTCAGCATTTTTAGTTTTTACTGTAGATGCTGCAGCAACAGTATTGGTTCAGATGAAAGGAGGATTGCTCCAAATTTGCAAAATTACTAGATAATTAATTCACAGAGATTTAATACTCACAAGTAAGTCCAGTTTGGTGCGATCACTGAAAAACAAAGCATACTCACCTGTCACCTGGCTATGATGTTTCTTTGGCTTTGATCAGCTCTCCAAGCTTATTTTAGGCTAAAGCTTTCAAAGATGGCAGGATTGATGTGAGGCTGAAAATCTTGTCATAGTGAGGACACACATTTTCTTCTAGAAATATCAATAAAAACCTAGATGTATGTCTGTGAGAAAATGCGGAATGTGTTTGTGTGGTTGCTTTAAAACCAGTTGCAAACACCCAACCACTGGTTTTATGGGCAAAAAGTTTGTGTTAAAAAAATCTACTTATGCTGTGAATCTGAACTGGCAAGCTTCTGATTCAGTACCAGGCATCTTACCACTGAGCCACTGAGGAGGAATCAACTCGCTGATGTTTACCAAGCCATTTATGGCTAAGGACGGCTGAACATATGGCCGCTTTCATGGGCTGACTATTTTTAGTTAAACCACAACAAACAGTGACAAACCCACCCATCTCTCTCCCCATACACTGGTTCTACAAGCAGACTAACAAAACTCAGGAAGATCAATAGTGTGATTGCCTACACAAACACACTAATAATAATAAAACAAGAAGAACAGTAGTGTGCTTGCTGACACAATCTCACTGATTGTCAACCGTGGCAAGACATGCGAGACATGGGGGGACATTAGCAACATGAAACCCACCTGCTGAATTTTTCCACTGGTCAGTTCAGCCTCTCTCTCTCTCTCTCTCTCTCATCTGTACACGTGTTTATTAAGGCACTGTGAAGCCCTCATAATTTGCCATTCCTTTTAAAGATTGAGTTTAATTTTTTTTTTAAATCTATTTAGTTTCCCTTCAAAATTCATTTTCCTAAAGTAGAACTCTCAAAAAATTGTTAGCACTTCACCACTGATCCCTTGTTAGCTACAACCATAAAAGATGCCATCAGATATTCCTGCATGTGGTGCAAGGCGAGTACTAAAAAAACATGGATTCTGTCTAAGCTATCAGCGTGGTGCCAGCTGCTGACATTCATTAGTTACTGCTACACTGGTATCTCCTCTCCTGCACTTGCTGCCAGCTAAATGCTGCCCATCAATTCTAATAGTAACTTTAAAAGCTAACTAAATTTACCAGTTCTACATTTTCCTTTTTCACATCATGTTTAACTCAGCTTTTATAAGGTGTACCCAGAACAGTTCAACAACAACCATGAGTTTTGAGGAAAGCTCGCACAGTACTGATGATAATTTTCATGTCCCAGAGACAGAAGCATCTTGCTGCTTTAGTACTTAAGGCACACAGTGCCCCGTGATACACAGTGCCCTTTAAAAATGTGTGTCCACTTCCCTGGCATGCAAGTTATCATTTATGGCACATAGCACTGTATCTAGTTTCCATTTTCTTTATAAAATACTTTATAGAAACTACTCACCTCTGCATCACACTTTGCGTCATGACTCCACTCTATCAGAGGATGCATTCTGTGATTCATCTTGTGTCCAGTGGAGTTGCTACCTTGTTGAGGACTATAAAATGTAGCTTGCCATAACTACGTCTAGAAATCCCTCCCTCCCTATCCTCAAGCTCTAGTGTCACCTGAGTTTTTTATCCCAGCATGTAAGATTTTTAATGCCTAAGACTTCTTTGGCCTGGCACATAAGTGAGATGGAGAACTCAGCTACTCAATCATAACCAGACAGACAGAAATGTTCTAGTACTGAAATACAGACCCAGTCATGATCAATTCCCTTATCAATAGAAATGCCATCAACGAAGTAGATCCTGCTGCTACAGCAAAGATCCTGCTGCTCAATCAAAATTCCAAAGTGTTCATCTAAGGGACACTTACTTTCGTTTATCCATTGCCCTGATGACAGACTGTTTATTTGTTTTTTGTCCAAGGTCAGGCACACATCCTTTGCTCATTCCTAAGGACACACACTAGGTTCATGCAGGAAACATGTTTCAAACTAAAAGGACAAGACAAAGGGATATGGGGTGGTGGTGGTGGCCTAGTGGGTAGGATACCTGCCTCTGGCCCAAAAGGTCATGGGTTCAAATTCTACCTTCAGCACCACCACTGGGTTCCTGAGCAAGACCCTTAACCCCAAGTTGCTCCAGGGAGACTGTGAGACTGTCCCCTGTAGTTAGGGAATGGATGTCACTTTGGATAAAAGCGTCTGCTAAATGCCGTAAATATGAATATTCTTCCATATGAAAATCCTAGCTTATTTTGCGTTTCTGCATAATCAAAAGAATAAAAATCCTTTATGCTGACAAAACATCCAGTTCAAGAGCCTGTCACTTTACTGTGCAAGATGCAAGATTTAATAATCCCATTAAATCTTGCATCTTCCTGGCATATTCTTTTCTGCATCAGAATGGATGATATCCATGTATTTTGTATTCACTGATTTGTTTACCAAAGAATAAAGAAGTGTGTTTGTAAGTTTTCTGCAACTTCTTGTTGGTCAACAACTGTAAACACAATTGTGATACACAACAACCATTGAATCTTGATTAATGCAGGCTGTGGCAAAGGGTCCTGACAGACATGTACACTTCACAGAAATGCACAAATGTAGACTAAGTGCCTAAGAGACAATTTTATTGTTTCAAGATGCAACAAATTGACTCGTACACCTACTAGCATTGGTGCTTCCTTCATGTCCAGATAGTTTGCAGTTATGGCAGTGGTTCCTGTTTAAGAGGCTCTTCTCACCCACTGCTGGGCAGCACTCCGGGATACTTTTGGACATGTGAGAGCCTTGTTGAAATATCATGTATGGCTAGAAAACCTTTTCTGTCTGTTTGATAGGCAACTGATGCTCTTGATGGCTTGCTTGTGCTATAGTTCATACTAGCCTTATATCTTCACCTACCACACTTACCCAGGAGCTCTCTGCTGGATTGGCCCTTGTTATATTCATTGTAACCACCCTTTGTGCTGCTGCCATAAACAAAATTTTAGTGGATGTGATCTAAAACCAGAAAAGCTGAGTGTGATGGCGAGCTATAATCCCTGTCTGTGAAGCTGCTATGCATGTGTGGAATTCCTGTGACTTCAAAGTTGGGCTTTGGTCAATAAAGTCTCTTTGTCTCAACATACCAGTCCTGGAAGTGTATTGTGTTATAAATTCTTGATAATTAGCTACTGATTAAGATCAGGTCAAGGGAAAACCCAAAACAGTTTACTTCCAGTATTAACAGTAAAGTCTTCTGTTGGACTTAAAATGGTTTCACACATGGCCGTGGAGCAGTGTATGGCCTGCAAATCCATCTTGCAGGCAACATTGGGGTGGATAGTATATCTATGTCCAGTTCAAAAGTATCAGAGAGGCAGCTGCTTGGTCACTGACCTAGAGCTTTACTGTATAGGTGTATTTCTTGGGATTTAGGTGATATCCTTCATCTAATGTCCATTCCTAAGCCTGGTCAGTAGTAATGGACTGAAATGCTAATTATTATGTAATTGTTCATCTGGATTCTCAATTTAAGTTTTTTAATCTGTGAGAAGGTTCAGTACATCACTCACGTGAAAAGGGTAATTATATTACTGACAGAACCACAGTTAAATTTGTAACCATCTTTGGCTTCAGACTGAGACTTTAAGGAGGCAGTGATGAATGCAGAACTGTGCAGTGAGCTGTGGTGCGGTAAGATCTTATTTCCTGTGGGATGTGTATTTATTGGATTGTATTTTTCTTCTGCTTGCCATGTTTCTTAAAAGGAAAACTTTCCCTTGATCTTTTGAAATAAAAAAAGTTTAATTGTGGGTGTAAACACTATTAAAGTTTCATACATTAAAACTCAAAGCTGTCCTTTTGGAATTAGCTGTTTTTGTGAGGTCTTGAAAACCAATATGCTGGCATATATCAATCACTTCAGGTTATAGTACTTTAGCTCCACCTATATATACTTACACTATATGGACAAAAGTATTGGGACACCTGACCATTACACCAGTAGGGATTTTAATGAAAGGGTCCCCCCTTTCCGTGGGAATTTGTGCCCTTTCGTTCTGTAGAGCATTTATGAGGTCAGTGTCATGGTTCCAGTCTGCGGTCGCTAGGGGCAGTCCTCTGACTTCATCTTATTCCCCTCTGTGGGTGTGGCCTAATTTCTGGTCGGCTCTCAAGGAAAGGAGTTCCAGCGGGCCAGAGATTAGGCATTGATTATTTCTGTCTTGTTATTGGTCCTCAGTTCTGTCACATTTAAGTTGAGTATGCCTTAGTTGTGTTATCTGTCGTCCCTCACTTATTAGAGATTATTCTAATCTCTGTTTTTCATGTCTTGCCCTTGTGCCTGTTTTCTGTTCTAGTTTCTTTTCTGTTTCTAATAAATCCCATTCATGGAAGTCTGCGTTTGTGCCTCACCTTCTCTGTCCAAACATAGCCAGTTTGTGACAATCAGGTATTGATTTTGGACTAAAAGGCCTGTCTCGCAATCTCCATTCCAGTTCATCCCCAAAGGTGTTGGATGGGGTTTAGGTCAGGACTCTGTGGGAGCAAGTCAAGTTCTTCCACACCAAAATCATGCAAACTGTGTCCACAAAGTTGGAAGCATGGTGTTATCCAAAATGTCTTGGTATGCTGAAGCTTTAAGATTGCCCTTCACTGAAAGCAAGGGGCCTAGCCCAAACACTGAAAAACAGGAGTTTCCCAATACTTTTGTCCATGTAGTGTAAGTTTAAAAGAGCTTTTCAGCCTGAACTGATTTTTGAATGAGGCACAGTAAAATCTGTTCAGTCAATCGCTACAAAGGTCATTTACATTTTTTAGTCATAATAAAAAGCAGTAACAAAAGCAACCTCTTTAATTCTAAGGTACATAATACTAAAAAGTGGACGTCTGAGTAAAAAAAATAAAATTCATGAAAAATGCAGGATATGGACCTTTACTGTAACTGGCCCCGGAGTTTTTTGACAAACTGCACCAGGAGGTGCTCCACTATGTTAAGAGAACAGGACCGAGGCATGAAAGCATTAGCTGCATCATTTGTTGCACCTCTGCCAGCAGCCCACATTAGTCTTAGCTTGATGAAATTCATGAAGATCAATAATGATCCTTTGTAAACAATTAATTATATTAAACAGCTGTGTAGTTTGGTTAACTGATTGTGACAAAATCAATGTGCAGTGAACAAAAAACAGGGCAAGGCAGGTGGCCTCCAGGACCACTGAGAAACACTGAGATGGCCCACTGTCTGCTTTTGCTCTTCCACTAAACCAGGGTGTCGTGCCTGGTCTGGAAGAACCCACACACAGATAACAGAGAATTAGTGTGCCGGGCGGACGCGCACAAGCATACACAAACTCAAACTTAAATACAGCGTAGAATCTCCCTTCATTCGGGGAAACTTTCTAAACCAAAAGCCACTCGCTTCCTTGCCTAGAACCCTCTGCCTTCAGAAGCTTGATAAGGTTTTTGTCCACGTCCCGTGGAGTCCACTCAACAGTTCCTTATAGTCCCGCCTGTAACACAGAGGATGAGAGAAACACACAGACAAGCTTCGGGTTAACGAACACAGTCTCCACTGGGAAGCTACATAGCCACTGTAGTTGAAAAGAGAGAACCAGAAGTGTCCACACGAAGCTGTGTCAAGGTTCTGAGTACAAGCGGACACGTCAGAGCACCTTTCAGATTCCTCTCCACACATAATACTCACCCACTCACACGACGCCAACATTTAACTCATCATTGATACAGAACATGAAACAGGTGGACTTGTCGTTAGGTGCCTAGACACCTCCACTGATGAGCACTATGCTCCTCCTATCCTCTGGGTTGCCTAGGCTCCTAATGACCACACACACAACACATACCTCACATACGCATGCAGGGTGATGCCAATTAATACTCAGGTGACGGGCTCCTTCGGATGCATGACTGAGACGTACCCGACGTGACAGTACCTCCCTCCCCAGGACCGGCTTCTAGGGAGGGGCGAGGGGTTATCTCCGACCACTAGGGATGGGAATCGATAAGAAATTATTGATGTCGATGCCATTATCGATTCTTCTAATCTATCCAATTCCTTATTGATTCTATTATCGATTCCTAGAGTGTTACAGAATGAGCCTGTTGCCTTAAAAAACTTTGCATTATGGGTAATTGAGCCTCTAGGGATGCTGGGAGATGTAGCCTTTCAGGGAGTGTTTGGAGTTTTACATGGCAGTTGTGTTTGAGTGATTCTCGCCACTCTAAGGTTCTTTTTGGAGACAGTAAATAAATGCTCCCGTTATAAGGGAGGGGAGAACAGACCCTGCTCCTTGTAACTGTCTCATTTTTGGACCCGCCTTGTGGCCGAGAGTAATGAGCCAAAGACTGAGAAGGCAACAACAGTATAAAATAAATATTTTTTTAACTGATTATAATTTTGTGGACAGGTAATAAGACTTGTTTAGCTACATATTTACATTAAAAAAGTAGTTTTTTAGATGTCAGAGCTCAATCTTGTCCTTTACATGGTAAATATAAACAATTGAACAATAAATTATGCACTTATCTTCCTTTAAACAATAAACAATATGGTCCAAATATGAAAATCTAATTATAAAAATAAATTACATGTGGCATTCGTGAATTTTAATGCTGTGTTAAGACTTTAAATGTTTTAACACGTTGGTAGTTTTACCACCTGTGCATCTGCACCAACGGCACTGCACTGGTTACAAATGCAACTGTCCGAAATAATCGTTAGAGGAACCGATAACGTTGGAGGTAAATGATCCCGGTGCTTAGCAAAATTGGAACCGGGTTTCAATTCCACCCCTACCGACCACCCTCGAAGCCGTACGAGGACACCCACGTCGACCGAGCTCTTTCACAGACCTCGGTCTCCAAGAAGGACGACCCCGAGGGCGAGGAGCCGGGTGGTCAGGCCGACTTCTGTGGAAGTCCTGTATAAGTTCAGGACTCAGAATATATCTGGCCGCTACCCAGCTCCTCTCCTCGGGACCATACAGTATCCCTCCCAGTCCATGAGATACTGGAGGGCTCCCCCATGTCTCTGAGAGTCCAGCAGATGTTTGATGTGGTAAGCTGGAGCCCCCTCGATCTCAATTGCAGCAGGGAGAGTGGGCCATCACTGCTCTGCTGATGGAGGTATGTGCTCTCTCCCACACCCGCTCAGCCGTGCGGAACCAACTGTCTACCTCTGGAACGTCAGAGGATTCCTCATCCAAGGGACAGAGTGGGGTCTGCTGCCCGAGCACACACTCAAAAAGGCGTTAGGCCGGTCGCGGAGTGATGCAATGAGTTCCAGCTGAGGTACTCTGCCCAGTCGTGTGGCCGCCCATGACAGTAGGCCCGGAAGAAATGTCCCAGCTCCTGTACCGACCGTTAGGCCTGACCATTTGATTTAGGATGATATCCAGAGGTCAGACTGACAGTAGCCCCCAGCTGCTTATGGAACGCTGTCCATACTCGAGAGATAAACTGGGGACCTCGGTAGGAAAGGATATCCTCCAGGATGCCGTAGGGCAGAAAAACCGTGTGAAAGAACGCCTCAGCGACCTTTTACACCAGAAATAAAAGCCGTCCTCAAGCAGAAGAGGAGGGCCTTCAAATCAGGAGACAAGGAGGAGCTGAAAAGGGTGCAA
>JBBJLS010099336.1:0-20598 GCA_037577275.1 Bryconaethiops microstoma | reverse complement strand
TAATAATCATATACTAAGCGTTTTTGAAGAAACAGTGGTAGCTGACTGACACTGATCATTATATCTATGCCACAGTGAGCGCCTATCTGACTTCACTCTGAAAATATTGAAACAGTTACTTAATTTCTGCCAGCGGTTTAATAAAAACCGCATGCAAGTCTATTGCAAATCTAATAATAATTCAAAAAGTTGATGTGACTGAAAAAAACTGAATGTAGATCTGAAATCAGCATAAACAAGGGTTTAGAAAAGTGTGTTGTGGTTTCTGATGATTACAAAGAAATCATTTTATGTTGACCTGTGTTATTGGACTCCTTTGGACCTACAAATGGCACCACCAACAGAACAAAATCACAAAACCCTGATGAGGGAAGGCCTGTGCCAAGCAACCACAAAAGGCTCCAAGTGAGGCTCTTGCAGAACCTTGCAGAAGGGGCAGGCCACACACTCCTGAACACAGATCCCACACAAGATCCCAAAGAGGAACAGACAAAAAAGGCCCCTATGACCAGTAGAGGCAGGCCACGTGGTCCTTCATGGCAAGGCCAAACACACAAGGCACCAGTGGCTAGTAGACTTCCACAGCATAGGGGACTTTCACACAAAAGTGGTAGCATGTGCCAAGCATAACAGAACAGAACCAAAAACCAGAATTAGAAAGGAAACACAGCTAGGCAAACACACTGCCGCCACAAATCGAGCCAAGATAAGAGGGTAACAGTGAGGGTGAACAGACACCAACCTCATCATGGAGGTGGCTTCAGTACAGCCAAACAAACAAGGAGCAGGTGAGTCCAGTTAAGCTAATGGGTCAAACCAAATGGGGGATTCAGAAAGGGGAAACTCAGGATAGTCAAACAGGAACAAGCTGTCAAAACAAAAGTCCCATGGATACAAAGCAAAACAAAGTGTGGCAATCGCTAAAAACAGCAGAAGCTAGAATTTTTTGCCCATTTCATGGAAAACATGAATGATTTTAGGTTAAATGGAACACTGCATAAATTAGATTTTTAAGCAAAATGTTTCTTTAACAAAGCATTCGTTTATTGATATTCCTGAGAGACACTGAAAGGCTAATGATTCCATTCCAAATGAGTGCCCTGCATTTCATTATGGAATTATCATAGTGACCAGTGTGGTCAGTTTAAGTTGCATAACCCCAAGCACCTCACCCAGTGAGAATGTCAAGGAAAAAGCATGCTAGTCCATGACTCCCCTCATGCTTGTCCATCGTTTGAGGCATATGTGGAATTAAAGGTCAGTCTTGACATTCTGTAGCGAAGAAAACACTAAGTACTAAAACCTTGATCCCAGGCCATTCAGATATTTCCACACGTATCACTAACTATATATTTTGACCAGTTTGCATGAGACACAATTCATCAAAAGAAGATGCAGGGGTGATGAAACCCAGACATCCTGGTTGTCATGAATTTTGATATAGAGCAAACTCTGCAAATATTTTACATTGTGCAAGAAAGAAACAAGTTAAGCAAAAGGTTGGAGATCAGAAGTCATTTCATTTTTTTTTTACAGTACAAAAGATTTCAGACCTCACTGTATAGAACACACAAACCTTATCCAACAGTCATGACAGTACAGGGAGTTCACTTTTAAATACTTTGAAAATTGTTCAATTACATTTAATTAAACAACACTGACTGAAAATAATTCATTATTGTACTTGGAAATAATAATATCTATAGAGTCTGTTATATTATTTGTCAGTAGCTTTCTGTGTCCATCAGTATTTTTTTAACTTTCATTCACATACACTTGTGGCACAAAAATAAAAGTCTGTAGTCTGTAGCTGAGGTCTTTAATCATGGATCCTGAACTCCTGTCAGTTTCAGGCCCAAGGCCCAAACCCCAGGACTGGAGAGTGGATTTGAAGACCCCTGGTTGATAGTCCAGTTCATATTGTTGAAAGAATTTATAAACACTAACACACCATTCACTTCCTTGCCCATGCAGTCCATTTACAGCAACAAACTGCAAAAACAGCTCGTTTTGAATTCACTGCTTTTACGATGTCAGAAAAACCAAAACATTTACTTGTATCTGCTTATTTAGTCTGCAATTGTTTGGGCCTGCCCAGTCACTCCAGCGTTTCAAGGAGTATTTCAGCCTGGACTGCTTTTGGAATGAGGCACAATACAGAGCAACCAATCAGAACCATTTACATTCATCAGTCTCAAACTGCTCACTAACAAAACAGTCTGTGTTTTTCCAAAGAATAAAGGGAAATTGGAATATGGCTATGTAAAAAAGATTTTTTTGGTTTTGGTACATAAACATCAAGCGGACTCATGAAAAAAATTACAATAAAACATGGGCCCTTAAAATAACAAAAGAGGAAAAATGTATCGACAGTGAAACATCATAGAGCAAATACGGATTCACTTTGAACTGTCTTTGCCTCTGTATAATTCGATATTTATTTATTTAGTACATCATATGATGCTCCAGAATTACAGAAACAATCATTTACTGTTCTTCCAAAAGATGTGTTAAATAAGATTAGTTATATTTGTCTTGACGTGGATCACTTACTCTGCTTTGGCAAACACTGCATACACTACACAAGAGACTGAATAGCACTATTTATGGTCAGTGAGGAATTTTGTCTACATTTATGCAGCTCACACAGTCAAACAGTTTGAGAATTTAACTAAACTTAAAAATGACAAATAGGCATAAGAATTTAATATTTTATTTTTAAATGTTACACTTCATGTCTATCTTTGCATTAATCTGAGACACACTGCCAGAAAACTCATTAGCAGCTGTATTATTTACAGGGGAAGGCTAAACTGTATGCTATCTAATACAATACTTTTCAAATATAGTAAAACTCTTTTATTATGTGTGTCCAAAGCGATTAGCACAAGGCTGTTAATGGAAAGTAAAAAAGTCGTTCGCCATGGGAAATGCGTCTTTAATTAGCAATAAAACAAATCGGCAGTGGTTGAGAATTGTACTGATGACTTTTCTTGGTAAAGTGTAACACATTTCTAATGGAAAACAGTCTTCATTTCTGCCAAGATAATCCTTGCTGAATCAACAAGCAAGCCTTTACATGGCGGGACACAAGTGGTGGGCTGTCAAGCTGAACGGGACAATAGGTCGGACAGGGTGAGATCCTTGAGTTGTATTTTTGGAGCCCTCTCTTACACTCTTGAAACAAAGGTATACAAAGGATTTTTTGGACTGATACCACAAAAGAACTATATTTGGTTCCCTAAAGCACCTATCAGTGGATGGGTCAAGGAACCCTTTTTGTAAGTTAGATATGTGTGTGTGAAAAACCTTTTTAAAAATGAAAGAACATCAACCTAATATGAAGGTAGTAGGAAAATCATAAAATTAGTCTATAGCACATATATCTCATTGAAAGGTTCTTTAGGGAAACCTAAGTGCTTACTCTATTAAAACGCTCCAAAGAACTCATTGAATGTAGTGTTTCATGCTTCAAAATGGCAGATGGAAACAAGCTAAACTGATTATCCCCGATTAGTTCAGGTTATTTCTAAGGGAGAGACAGGGCTCCTTGGAGAATCAATGTAGCTCCTCGCAGCTGGAACTCTTGAGCAAGGGTTGCACGGCCCAACCTTCGTAAACAACCCTGAAACCCCGGCCTGGATAGAAGCTTTGATCATCTGCCTCCATGTAAAATTGTTTCCAATTCATCACCCTGTAATGTTTTAAGCCTGATTCGTGTTATCATAAAAGCAGAGGAAGGACAGCCTGCAGTTCTGTGCAGCATTCCAAGCCCTTGGGCCGAATCACCATGCGGGAGAACCGGGGAGGTGCAAGGAGGCAATAAACTACTTCAGTTCTGACATTTGCACAAGGATGCAGGGAGATACATCTCACGGCTAGTTAGAAACCATTAGGGGGGTAGAAAAGGGTTTGTGTTTGGTTGAACAGTGTCCCAGTTCGGGGATGTCCTATCAAATTACCTCGACTACCTTACGGCCAAGACCAGAGGCACACATGCCCGGATGACCTAATGGGGTTAACCTCAGCTGTAACTGAAGGTCGGCACCTGGCGTGAAATTTAGAGTCCATAAACTAAAAGAGCACTGCAAGAGGTGCTTTCGTGACCGACGTTATTAGAGCCGTACAGTGAGCCACTCCTCCATTCAGGATTTAAAACATGAAGAGGGAGTCTGGTGTCCAAAGCAGAAGCCAAAGTTTTCCATGCAAACAGTAATGTGAAAGTTATCTCATCCCTTGCCAGAAGCAACCCTGATGTTTAAGCAGAAGTTTTGAATATACTACAAGTCTTTGGACTGTTTCAGTCATTTACAGGATAACTATAATGACCATAGTCATAAATGTTAGAACACTCCACTCTATGCTAATGTTGATGTGGCTACCAATAAATGAAAGCTCGTCTGGACTGCCCTTGAATGGCGTAGCTGTCAATGTGTTTGCTTTATGGGGAGATTTTAAGTTTGAGCCCTGGTGATGCTACAGGTGTCTGTTGCTAGAAAACAAAATTGGCCTTGCCCTCTCTGGGTGGGTAGGGTAGCCCCCGATCACTCAGTGAAATGGTAGACAGTGTGAGCATCTGTAAACTAATGTAATAGAATTGGCAGTTATTGTTCTCCTCCAAGTGTGTGGTGTCCAGCGTTGTGTTAGAAAAGTTGTGGTGGCTCTTCACATTAACTGATAGAAGCACATGCTAGCCTTCATGCTTCCAGTTTTTGTAGCGTCGTGTAATTGGAGGAGTGCTAGCTTCTGGGTGGAATTTGACACGACTACATTGGGGAGAAAAAGGTGTCAGAACAGGGGTGTCAGAATAAAGTGTCGTGTTCAGGTTTCAACAACAAAACAATTCGTTTGTCTGTGCATTCATTTAGTTTGATAATATCAACAAAACAGTGGATGTTTTTTCTACTTCAAAATGTTGCAACATAGTTTTAACCACAAACAGTAGCATGTTCAGAATGTTCAGATATCTTTATTTAATAATTAATAAATTAATTACCATTGCCTGTAGTTGCTTCAGTAGTATTTTGGCAGTGGCAATAATAATGAACTAAGCAAGGGAAGCTGGTATAGCACATACTACACAACAGGCTTTCAAAAAAATTATATGGGAAATGGAGTGTGGGAGGCCTGGCGCCCAGTAGAGTTTTATGTCTCGCAACACCCCTGTGTCAGGACCATTTAGCATGATGCTATTGTGTAATGCTAACTGATCGCTATGTTAGGCATTTTTTACCTGAATTGTTCACGTTGCTTGAATAAGCTGTTGAAGATATTACTACTTCACAGGACAACCCTTCTGTAACATGAAAAGCTAATGCATGAAAAGCTAGTTTTAAATGGTTTCAAGGGTGGGGTTGATTTCCTTTCTAAGCGGTAGTGACCCTTTGTTGGTATTTCATCTGTCATCATGGTGGGTGATTTGTGTAGGAGGGTGGACATCTGAGTCTCTGTTCAGTCTCAGTTTCAGGTTCTACCCAGTTGTGCTTTGCCCAGCACTGACTAGGAGGTGTTTGTGTTTATCTTGGTCCTGCTACTATGTTCAGGGTTCCTGACACATATTTTTGGTTAATTTCACATCACAGAGCAGGGCTCATGCAACACAGACACTCCTGTTGCCTGACTGTGGTCAGGATGCCTGTACTCTTGCAAAAGTCTTTGGTCAAACCAGAAATAAATGTAAAAAATAAATAAAATACAGCTAAACATGTATACAGTACAAAAGTCGTTATTGTGATGTGAGAGGTTCCAAGAGAACAGACTTGGTTCCTGATCTTCTTGATGCACTCCAGCCATTGCGCACCAGGTTTAACTTTATGAAAAGTAACTTAAAGGGACACTCTATCTAAAGCAAGACTTTATAGGGTTAAGACTAGGAACTCCCCTTTTTGATTATGTATATTGAAGGTGTGAGGATGTCTTTAAAAACTACGAATGCTTTGGGGTGGTCAAATATCTAATTGCTACAGTATAATTGTGAAAACTGTCTTTAAACCATCACTGCATTGGAGAGAATGGATTACTAAAATAACAGAAATGATTTGGCAACTCTCAACGAGGAGAACAAGATAAAAGCTAGTTAGTAAGATAGCTGACTATCTAGAAATCCTCTTTTTTATTTCTCTGTCTGCAAGGGTAAAAAATCTTTTTAATGTTTCCTATACAATTTTGTTCAAGTTAGGAGTTATCATAGCAGTGACAGAACAGTGTCTATCAAGACTGATTGATCTGATTCCCCCTTTAATGAAGTATTGATTAGCCCTAAAAGATACCAGTGGGTAACTGTAAACACTGGCCTTAAAAAGAAGCTTGTCAATGGTTTAGCTTGGCAATTTTTAACAAAATTTACTGCGATAATGTTTATTCATTTACCAATCTGAGTGTTAACAGGCTTTAAATATAATATAAAAACTCTTGCATAGTACTGTGTATGAGCAGGCCCATGTAGGGATGCCAATACTCAGAAACAGTAGCAGCATAGAATATTAGCACAGATCTATTTTTTTCTTCAGTGCAGAACAAACCTCATCAATGAAGTCATTGCCAGTGACATTCAGTAAGAGGTGAGAACAGGATACTTTCCTGTTGAGTGGAGTTTGGGGGCCCTGTCGGTGGGCTAATGTCTCTAGATGTAATTTCTAGACGTAGGAACTAACGTTTGTGCCAACTCTCACGACATATTATTGTGACAGTTCTAAAGGTCATACTTTCCCCTAATAATTACTTACAAACAGACTCCACATTGCCAGTGCTACTGATATCCCAGGCACTTATAATGAAACTTATGAGTCACTGTATTTATACAATCTTTTGCAGTGAGAAGAATTTACAGAGCGCCCACTCATACCATTTCGGAACAGTGGTAAACTCCTATGTGACCCAGCTTAACTCCCAGTGTTTCTCTGATTGCAGACTAATGACAGGCCGGAACAGAGCCAGAGTAACATTTCACTGCTTCACAGAGGCCCAGGCATATCTTCTGATCATTGCATCTATGTAGCCTTTGGCACAAGCCCACCTACTCAGCTATTATGATTCTACAATGGATTTTTCAACACTAGTGAACATACACTTTATGTGCAAAATCTTGTAGACACTTGCTCATCCAGTATTACTTTTGAAGTCAATAGTGAGTTTTTTCCACTATTTGCTGCCATAACAGCCTCCACCCTTCTAGGAAGGCTTTACACTAGATATTAGGACATTGCTGTAAAGATCTGATTGCATTCAGCCACAAGACCATTAGTGAGGTTAGTGAACCAATGTTAGAAAATTGGTTCTGGAAATGTGCACTAACATGACAATCGCAATTTCAGACTTCCAAGGGTTCATTTAGAGTGAGCGTAAGTGAGCATGACCATCAACTGGAGCTGGTTTTAGGTGAAGGGTTCCTGCTGATTGGCTGGAATGTTGAGAGCTGCTGCTCCACATTCCATACACTCCCCCACTGTCACCACTGATGTCAGCCAAGATCTCCAGTCCGGCCTTCATAACTGGACCCATTGGACTCACTCAAAGATTTTGCACAGTGAAAGTAATTTTTTCATCATACACTATATGGACAAAAGTATTGGGGCCATTACACCAACAGGGACTTTAATGACCTTGCATTCAAATACATAGACTTTAATATAGAGATGATTCCCCCTTTGCAGCTGTAACAGCTTCCACTGTTATTGGCAGACTTTCCAACTGATTTTGGAGTGTTTCTGTGGGAATTCATTCTGTAGAGCATGTATGAGGTCAGGCAGTGATGTTGGGTGAGAAGGCCTGTCTCACAATCTCCGTTCCAGTTCATCCCAAAGGTGTTGGATGGGGTTGAAGTCGGGACTCTGAGTCAAGTTCTTCCACACTGGACTCATCCAATCACGTCTTTATGGAGCTTGCTCTGTGCACTGGGACACAGTCATGCTGGAATAGAGAAGATTCTTCCCCAAACTGTGTCCACAAAATTGGAAGCATGGCGTTGTCCAGAATGTCTTGGCATACTGAAGCATTAAGATTGCCCTTCACTTTTTTTGACTATAGAATCATACTATAGTTATATGGTAATATAATATTCATGCAAATAAGATGAAAATACACAAAAAAACATAAACATGCAAATAAATGATTCAAATAAATACATTTGGATGTGGTGACATTTGATTTTAATTTGTAGTCAAAAACAAATGTAGGTTTAACCCTGGCTTTTAGTTAAGAGAATGTAACAACTCGGCCTTGTTTGAAATAGCAGTGCTTATGTGACAAGTAGTGTTTGCACTCATGTTTCTTTCCATCCTTTTGTCTATCTTCCACGACCTAGAGATGGTAATAACACGTCCTGTGGTTATGCCATTGCCTTCTTTTATCCTGACCATCGTTTGTTAAACACTTAAGTAATTTCAGCCACTTGATTTTTTTGTGTGCTATGTGGGCTGATAGTGTTCATTCCAGTCTGGAACATATCAGAAATGGAGATACCTGACTCCTTGAGCAGTCTGCGAAGGTGTGGTGTGTATTTGGGCCTAAGCACCAAGCTGTCTGATAAGCCCAGTTAAGCCTCCTGCTCACCACTCCACACATGCCTCACTGTTCAGGCATGTTAAAAAACCTCTTATGGGCCAGGCACTCTCTGAATCTCATTCTAAAGCTAAGAATACATTGTTAACATACGAAGTTCAATCGCCAAAGCAAACAAATTACATCAGATTTTACAGAAAACATTGTGTGGTTTTGGAGCAGCAGGATAAACGTAACTCACAGAATTCATCAAGTGCTTCACACTTTTATTACTGTGCACTCTTTTAAGCCCAGAATGCCACCACAGCAGTTTCTTTTCAATCAACTAAGGGCTACTGTTCAAACCCACCTGTCACACCCAGTATTATGCTTTTTTTCTCTTAGGATGTTGGCGCTCCTTTGCTGGGCAGCCCATGTGAAGCATGAATGCTGGTCTTTATACGTACCAATCAGTGGGCCATAGCTGTGTCCCACCCCTCCATTTCATGGAGGAGGAGGAAAAAAAACAAAGTGCATACCTTCAGGTCACTTGTAGCCAAAGAGGCAGCAGAAATGTTGTTCTTGTTGTGTTATTTTTCAGCCTCAGTATTGATGGGTCAGCATAATTTGGAAAGGAGTATCAAATGTCTTGACCTCCCACTTAGTCTGTAATGAAGTGCACGTCATGGGACCCTTGAGCTCTGGGCTTGGGATTGATTGGTTTCATTTTTCCAGTAGGCTCCAAGTTACAGTTTGGGTTTGAGGCAGCTGTCAACCTAATTCTTTTAATAATCTCTACACTCTCAAAAGTCAACGTTGCCAGTTGTTATTGGCTTGGGTGGACAGCTCTAAATATAAACTTTAATTAACACAGAATGTTTACGTTGTATTGCTGCTTCACTTTTGACAGAACCAAAAAGATGCTTCAGTAACATTGCTCTAAAGAACCTTTTTAGCACTTTTATTTTTAAGAGGACATCAAGCTGAAAGGAAAATTCAGGAAGCATGTTTGGTTTGTATGAGATTTCAGTGTTGGCTTCCAGGGTTGGGGTGCTATGGTAAAAATGGGGGAAGAAGGAGGGAGAGGATGGCTTCTGCCATCATCCACTCACACAAAGGAGGGCTTTCTTTCCCTTCTGTCCCTTTGCTTTCTTAACTCTTGCTCCCATTAAATCCCCCCCTTTCCCCTGTGTGGGTCACTGAGGCCAGAGTGACTCACCAAAAGAGCACTAGTCAATCTCAGCATTTTCAATGCACAGCAGGAGGACTCCGTGTCCACCCCAGAAGGCCACACCAAACCACACCCTGAGTCTGGTGCCCTCCAGGCCACAATCCATAACGGAACTCCATATAAAACAATTAATCCCTGCTTTCACAGTTGCAATGCACAATGCCTAACTGACATTTTACAGTGTATACAATTGGTAAGACTGCATAGTTCTATAGTGACTGGCAACCAAATTGGGGAGGTCAGTCAAATTGCATCGGAAGCCAGTAACAAATGCGCTCATGCGTTAAGTTTTTAGTGGAGGCAGGAAGTTTAAAAAAAACCCTTAAAATGTCAAGTAGAAAATGAAACTATCAGGGTTTTCTTTGTCTGTATTATCTTAGTTGACACAGCCAAGAACACCACTGTTTGGACTTAAGAACTGCACATGAACCTCAGAATTAGACCATGGAGCAATGGAAGAAGGTGATCTAGTCTAATGATTCATCTTGTGTATAGCTGGGTATGTATGTTGCTTACCCACGGAAGAGATGGCACCAGGGGGCACTATGGTAAGAAGGCAATGTGGTGCACTGGGTAATGTTTTCTTTTGACAGGATTTGTTATGTGTGTAACTTAGCTGGCAGTAACTTGGTTAAAAGTGGTCTTGATTTAAGTATACCTTTACAGGTATGAAGAACAGACGTAGACTGCTTAAGCACTGATGTATGTCGCTCTGGATAAGAGCATCTGCTAAATGCCGTAAATGTAAATGTAAATGTAAACGTAATGTTCTGCTAGGAAACCTTGGCTCCTGGGATTTATGTGGATGTTACTTTAACACATACTTCCTACCTAAACATTGTTGCAGACCAAGTACACCCCTTAATAGGAGGTTTACTTGGTATTACCCAATGACAGTGACCTCTGTCTGCAGGGTAGTGTGCCCTGCCACAGTCCAAAATATTGTTCAGGAATGGTTTGAAGATCATGACAAAACGTTCAAGGTGTTTCCCTCCAAATCCCCCAGATCTCAATCCTAGACAAACTAGGAGGTGTCACCTTACAACTTACACTCAAAGGATCTACTGCTAACATCTTGATGGCAGATACCACAACACACCTTCAGTGGTCTTGTGAAGTCCATGTCTCGATGGGTCAGTGCTCTGTGTGTGTGTTGGATGCGTGTGTTTGTGTCTGACCTGCACTGTTTACTGCTGCCCTGCTGCGTTTGATCACTTCTCTGTTTTCTGTCTTATATTATCATGTACATCATGGATTATCATGCTTTTCTGGTATAATACAGGACAGTACAGGATAAAAAAGGAGAAGGCAAGAACTTTCTTTACTTTTAATGTGAGTTAGTGTTAAAACATTATAATGATTTTGTTGGTCTATTCATCTTTAAAGTTCCACACAATGTAAGGGGCAGCTGCAGTGTTCAAAAGATCAGAAAAGTAATAATGAGGCACATGGTTTTCTTTGGACAGTGACAATTTGTCAGTCATTAAAGACTTACCAAAGTCTTCTTCTGTAACTTGTTTATATATTTTTTGTATGGTCTGTCGCAATTAAATTATCCCTGGATCATTGAAAACATTGCCACAAACAGCATTTCATCAAGGCAATGTGAAAATATGTTTGGTTAAGTATGTGGGACTGGCAAAAATGAACCTAACCTGTTTATGCTCCTGCTTGTTTTGAAGCAAAACAAAGCCAGGGTTGCTTTTTCCCATGGGAGATGCCAACTCATAACGGCTGTCTGTGACCACCAACTGCATGGATTCTCCTGAGATTAAAGCAAGTTGCAGATGGTAAACATTACAGGCGATACAAACGAACAGAGTTAAAATGTGTTAAAAAGTTTAAACAACAGAAGTTGGTTCTTTTTCCCCACAGCGTTATTTCATTAGTCTCTCACATGTGCAGCAAGTACTGTGTGTAAACAGCCACTTAGAGTTTGGCTTTATTGGTTAAGGAGCCCAAATGTTGTGTGGTTAGGTATTGCACGCATGTAGTTCAGGTGTGTGGTTGCTGGACTGGATTAAGCAACTGAAGTGCTGCCAAAGTAGTGTATAGTTATCATGAAACAGTAAAAGGCACTTTAAGACAAAATACCTGCTTGTGTTGTTACTAGTTCTAATCATTACAGAAGAATAATGTTGTGCTCATTGTCTGTGAAGTTTGAAGCTACCAAGATCCAGTGGCTCTGCCAATAAACAAGATAATCACCATAATCTTTGCTGAAATCACTCGAAACATGAACTCCACATACCAGCCAAACATTAAGTGCTTGTGTGGTTTACAGTTACAGTATTGAGAGATTCTTAAAAATAACGATGAATAAAAGGGTCATTCCTAGGGAGTGGTGTCATGGAAAAATTACTTTTTGGTTTAATAAAGAACCCTTGAATCAATGGTTTTCTAGTGCAGGGGTTCTCAGCCAGGGGTTCCTCACTCCCATACTACACATTATTCAAACATGTAGTTGTTTTATATGTACTGTGATTGTGGTTATAGGCAGATCAGATGATTTAGTATCTAAGGATGGACAAAATAGCAACTTTTTATTATTATGTTGATAAACAATATTCAGATAAGCACACTGTAAGTCACAATATGCTAATCTGAATATTGTCTGTTATTAAAGAACACCCACCAACAGCACATTTTATTATAAAGGGAACAGAATTCGTTCTGTTTAATGGTAAAGTGTTTTTTTTAGTTGGTCGTATTTAGTGCAGTGCAGATTGTAAAGAGGTGAATAAATATCTGAAGTCATTTTTTAAATGTGGCACTGGTGTGGCCTTGGCTTTGTGCCAATCCATTAACTCTCATAAAACCTTATAACTGTGATATTTCTTATGTGTTGTGAAAAAGTCTTGCCATCTGGCCTACAGTTTTCCCATATGGCCTACGCCTAGTTAAAGTGTGTTCCAATAAGTTGGATATGGATACTGGCTCATTAAAGTTATAAAATGCTCAGGTGGGAATGTTAGGTTTTACCTATCAAGTCTCAACCCATGTCACATAATTTAAAAAATAACAAATGAAATCAAGCACCCCTTATCTGTATGTCATGAACTTAAGGGATCCACAGAGAACCATCAAGCTCATTACCTCTTTATGCCATCAAACCCCAGCTCTCATTTACATCACTGGGAATATCTGGACATAATAATAATTTTAAAAAATCCTTTTCATAATTACAGTGAAAATGTTTCCATTTTTGTGGTGGCTAGGGACTTGTGACTATTTTAAGCCTATTTTCTGTTAAGTTGATTTAAAAAATAAAAAGAGAGTTCTGTTAGGCTAGCTGCCCTGACTGGCTGTAAAATGTGTTGTTGTTGCCTCCAGCGACAGGAGAGGGGTGAAGGAGATGATGCAAATTGTATCACTTTTTGCCCCACTGACTATTCCTGGATTACCATATGAAAGATTTCATACATGACTTGTTTTTTTGGTATACATTTGACTGCTTACATCTTTTTACTGTTTTAACAGATACATTTAGATCTGGCCTGATTAAATGAATGTTTTCAAGGCTTGGCTCACAGCCTACACTGGCTTTAAGAGTAAAGTGGGCAATCAATTTTTACCACTTTTATCATAATGAACTTAATCAGCTAACCCCTTAAACTCCCCGGGCCTGTGTACAGATCCTCACTAATCCTCACTACCATTGCTAACATTATGTTTACAGTTCTCATTCAGTAAGATGTAGTATGCACTGAATGTCTTAAGATTCATTTATGAATTATTAACCAGTTGTTGAAGGGATTAAACAATATGTTGATGATTATCCAGTCTATGAAGAGGATTTGAATGCAAACTGAAGTTCACCCTAAAATGATGCAATGAAGATAATTCCCAAAGCTCAGTGACTTGAGGCTTGGAAATAGAACCCCCTCCCCACAGACTGACCTTACACTGGCTGGATTTCGCAGGGGGGTTGGCTGTCACTGTGCTTGATTGAGAGTATTTACGTTAACTCTAGGAATGTGTGGTGGAGTTTGGAAGTGATGTGCATGGCAGTGCACTGTAGTTTAATGACTCGCATTAAGCATGAATGATCAGCCCCCTTGGGCTGCTCCTTTTAAATTGGGGCTTTTTCTTTTATAGTATTGCTGCGATCTTGTAAAAATATACTGAAGCATGGCAGAGTTCCACAGTCACAGCCGTGCTGCAGGCATCCTAAAGTGCAAAATAACAACATGCGCAATACAAGACCAACAAAAACTAAACTAAAGGCCTGCTCCAACAGGAACAGCAGGTAAAGTCATGAGGGACTGTAGATTTGTAGAAAAAGAAGCTAGGGTTGAATCAATTTGAGAAGGGAGGGCCGATGCAGATGTACAATATTTTACTGCAAATATCTGACAGTGCCGATACAGAAAACAACTTACAATTATTATGGCTGCGCCTCAGGTGCCACGGCTTTGGCCACATGAGTCACCTGAGTTCTGAGCCTGTCACCTCCTGTTCCCCCTGCTTTCCCTGGCATTTCAGCTGTTCTGCATTTCTTCCCTCTCTACTTATTCTCAGCCTGAGCCAGAATCCAATGTCTGTTCACCATCGTGCCTCCCACTAGTGTGGCATATTTTTGTTTTGTTGGTTTGTCTGTGTATCCCTTTCACAGATCTCTGAAGACTGTAGTGTGCGGCCAGGGGAACGGCCGTCACCCTCAGGTAGGGAGGCCTAAACATACACCCAGAACCACACTGAGGCAGTGGAGTGAGTACACAGTGAAGTTTTAGTTTAAACAAAAGGTGTGATCAGTTAACAAAACATAAACAGAACCAAGAACACTCTGGGCTGAACTGTAGCACGGGCTCACCTTTCTACCTCACACCCTCTTACGGGCCATCCTTACTGTCCTCTGGCCCTTTCCTCTCTGGCTTCCTTCCTCCAGTCCTTTTCCTGCCTCTCTCTACTCTACCTGAGAGCTCCTGGCTCCTCACCTGGCTCTCGTAAAGGGAGGAGCCGCGTGCTCCGCCCCCTCGCTTCACAATAGGCAGCTCCTCTTTGACACTGAAGATGCTGACTGGGTTGAATTAAGCATCTGCACCAGGCGTTTCATAGTCATGTGCTAAAACTGCAAGCTTGGTAATTCCTTCTGTACACTGTTCGAGCAGACCCTGGCTGAATCTGGCGTTCTCTGGGCCCTGCCTCTGCAATGGCCCCTGTAATGGCAGTTTTTATTACTCCTCAGTTTGTTATGAAGTGGCAGCAGATCTATATCTGGCGTTCTGTGAATGACCTGCTTCTGTTCTCCAGCCACCGGCATCGTTATCAACGTTGCAGCACTGGACTGCTTTCATTTAGTTTGCATGTTGTGATGAAGCTGATTTATTCCTGTCTGTGTTAATATGTGTCAGTCCTCAGTTATTCCCTCCGCTATCAGCACTCATGGAGTTTCTTGTTTTGCATCCTCTGCTGCCAATAAAGTTTCACAAGTATTTCCTGCGAGTGTATCTCCTTGAAACACACCACGCACCATGACACCAATAATTCCAGTACAATAAATACATCCTCAAATTTCATTTTGCAATATCATTAAAATCTAATCATCTGTCCAGAGTCACTAAACTAAGGCAAAAAGTGCAACATTGCCCCTTGTTTGGTGGCAGCAGATATTTAGATGTACAAAGCTTCAGTGTTCACAGAGACCGTGCTGAAATGTCAAATCTCTGTCTTCCTCAGGGTCCAGCTTGTGCAGGCCGTGACCTCTAATTCCTGGGGAACACATGAAACTGAAAGCGTCCAGCAAAATACCCCTTTGTTTGTTGTACATTATGTACCACGGTTTTGGTTCCCTCGCCGCAAATAAACTGTCCTCACTGGAATTTTAATCTTTCCTCCAAAGTCCAGAGTCTTAACAGCACTTTGAGGTTCAGAATGAAAGAGGGGAAGATCCAGCAGAGACAGGAACATAATATAACAGTTTTAATGACTTTTAAGCTCTTTAATGCTAGAGGCAGAAATGATGGCCACTAACACTTAGTATTTGACTGTGAAGAGGAAAAAAAGACACATTAATATAATAAAGGGAGATGGAGATGGAGCAGAATCTAAGTCAGTTTGACATAATTGGAGGGTAGTCTGGAACAACCTGTGATGAATATGACACATAATACAGACATAGCTGACTTTTGTGTTATTTTTAAAGATTATGAAGATCCCATTTGCAGCAGGATTCAGTTCCAAGAAGAAGGAGGGACTGAAAGTTAGTCAAGCAGTTCTGGCTGGGAAAGCAACAGAGGAGAGATATACATATGCACAGACACACGCAAACTATTCTTATCTATCATCAACTCAGCTTAGTTGTTAACTTTAAGTACATCCCACTTAATCGTCATTTCAAAACTAAGACCCCTCCTAAATTCCTCCCCTTCACACAGATTAACTGCTGTGCCTCAGTGGACTGCGACAGGAGGGGCGTGGACCCTGGTTTGAGAAAAAATGAATAGCCACCTCAATACAAAAGTGAACTTTAATTACAAAAAAATATATATTTGCAGTTTGCATGTTCACTTTACTATTACAATGTCGCAGTCAGGGTGATGCTCCCAAGCCACAGTACTCTAGCCACTAGTGACTAATTTTAACTTTAATGTATGTTAGAATATCTCTTGAAGAACAATGATAAATAATGGACATGTGGATTATGCAGTATTCTTTGTCATTAATGAGATGCACAGAGAGAGATACTGGTGACTGGTGAGATATGTATATAATCTAATATAGAATAAGAAATTTATGGATGTATAATTGAGTCATTAACTGTATGTGGGGCCCAAGAAAGATTTTAGGCTGTGAAGACGCTGTTTTCATTCACACATATAAAAAAATCACATATATTATATTATAAAATCACATATATTATAACATGATCTACATTCCCATAACGTTTTAAGGTATCACATGAGTAATAAATCAGATCAGCTCACTTACACCAAGTCTTAATATACACCCTTAAAAATAAGAGGTAAAACATAGTGGGTAAGACCTTCTCCATGCAGCACACTGGACTTTGATTATTCACCCAGGCAAGCCTACTATGCTACACCTGTATGAGTTCTTGGTTAAGGCTCCTATGTCTTAAACCTTATTCAGCTGTAAGTTGCTCTGGATACATACAAAGGCAAATGTAGACGGAAGAACAAATAGAACAACCAGATTTTATTTCCTGAAGAATCTTTCAGTAAATGGTTCTTTTAAAACTTCAACTAAAATCACATAATGAGACACTGGCTGAATAAACAAATAATTCATACACCAATTTTGACAATGTTGAATCTTTATTCCCTCAGTAATTTTGGGTAAAAATGTGCCTCTTCTACTGTAACGACATTACAAACACAGAGATAAATCTTTCTAAAATTAAGTTTTCCTCCTGCCCTGGAAAACCCCACCTTGTCTTTGATTGTGAGGGGCGGGACGTGTCTTTTATCAGTCTATCCACCCGTCCCCAGTAGGAGGATGGTGACTACTGCAGATGTTCTCTTGATACTGTCCCTGGACCTTGGGACCTTGAGATGAAAAGAAATGGGTCAGTTGTTTTCTGGCACAAGTTAAAACTAATAATTAACTTGGATTTTTGTTAGGCAATATAAACTGTGAGAGCCCGCGTTTGGGAACAGACTTGAGTTCTTCACTCTTATATCTAACATTAGCAACAAATCATTAGTTACGATAGTTCCTGAATTACAAGCCATTAGAGTAAACTGTCAATAAACATAGTATGCATAGAGTGTAAATTTACATCTAATGAAACAGAAGTTTTACAAATGATAATGGCATTTTTACAGAAGTTTTACAAATGGCAATTTCTTTACCAGTTCTTCTGAAACACGATGTTGAATGGAAAAGAAGGAAGAGACTGGTAAAAAAAAGAGAGAGAGAGAGAGAGAGAGAGAGAGAGAGAGAGAGAGAGAGAGAGAGAGAGAGAGAGAGAGACACAAAGAGAGAGGGGACACAGACCCAAAGACCCAGAGAGAGAGGGAGAGAGAGGGAGAGGAAGAAGAGGAGAAAGAGAAAAATACATAAGGCACGGAGACAGAGAGAGTGTGAGGCAGAGAGAGAGAGAGAGAGAGAGAGAGAGAGAGAGAGAGAGAGATAGGCAGAGAGATATATGTATAGAAAAGGAGAGAGAGGGCGTCAGAGAGGTGTTCCAGCTGTGGTCTGGATTCAGACGGAGGGGAGCTGCCTTTTTCTGTTAAAGCGCTCCTCTAGATTCACAAGTGCTGCTGGTTCCACCTCTATCGCGCTCTGACTGCAGGAGGATGATGGAAACGGCCCGTCAGTCACGGAGACACTGGAGAGCATTACAGAAGTTTTTGAGAGGACCTGCTGAAATACATTAACACCGGCACGCGTGTGATGGAGAGAGGAGTCTGGCAGTTTGTGGAGGAGTTTTCTACTCATTTACTGAAAACTGAACTTTACAACTAAAGCAACCAGAGCTATGGGCTACTGAACATTTCCATCGTCCGAGGAGACGTGAAGACGAGACTCAAAGTTAAGCGACCGTTTTTAAAGGAGATTTCTACTGAGCGTTTTGTTTAGGTGTAGTTTGCTTTCTCTGTATTCAGAGCGTCATGGCGCAGCGCCTACTTTGCTGCTTTGTGGCTCTGGTGGTCCCGGGACACCTCTGGGGCACTGAAGCGTTAGGATACACTCCACACGTGGAGCAGAGAGAGTCTGTGGCTGCAGCTCAGAGGGTGGCCAGCAGACACAGGTAGGTCAACCAGCCTCCAACACACACTTCCAGCCACATTTCAGTACAGTCTTAATGGGTTTCTCTATCATTAGAAATAACATACCTCTACTCAGTTAGCCTACATTTGAGAGGATATAATTCATCTCCCATGGAGCGACTTATGCTTTTTCAGTTCTGTTAGTTCATCACCTGAACTGCTTTGCTTTTGCTTATATTTCTAATTTTCTGTTTTTATTCATATCCTTTTAGACCAAAAGGATCTTAAAAAGACAATAGTAATACCTAATACATGTCACCATCATCACCATCAATAATAATAATAATAATAATAATAATAATAATAATAATAATAAGGATGGTTGCTGGTTGTTTGAAGTTCTACTGTAGTAATATAGACAACTCAGAACTTGATCTCATACTTTCCCCCCTAAAATTCAGGTTATTTTTTAAATTTTTCTACATTTATGTCTACTTGAGTCATTAGCAGTTTCATTATTTGAAAGAAAGTAAATGATTAAAATTCCCATATTTGTGTATATTTGGAGATTGTAGATTAGTCTTGGTTGGCATTAGTCTTCTACAGGAACCATACAAAACCTTGTAATATAATATAAGATTAACCAACTCCTACAGGCTGAATGGTTTCTATATAGGGAAAAACTAATATCAAAGTGGCCTGCAAAGTCACTGTTTTCAGCAGCATATGTGCAATGGAGCTTGTGTTTAGGGTGTTTTAGGGGTGATGAACTCCACCCACCCTGAGAGAGGACATGGTGTGGGGGTTGACAATTCATATTCGCTTCATTCATTCCTCTTGCTACGCTGCATGAGGTGGTTGGAACCCTCTGAAATAGTTCTCAGGTTACAGTAAACACACTCATCTCTAGTAGTTGGCAGCTCAATACACTCATCTTCATCTTGCTTTTCCAAAAGCAGCGGTGCTGTCAGGAGCAGCGGCCATAGTTATGACTGACTTTCCCAAAAGCAATACAATAGTAGTAGTTGTTACTGGCTTTTTGGCAGAACGAATATCAAATATTCAAAGCTTACTTTTACCAATCAGCCAGTGTTTTAACAGTGTTTTTAACAATAAACAAAAACTGTCTAATAATAATTTACAAGTTACTTTAAACATTTTCTACAACCCAAGCAAGATACTGATTATTGCCAAATATACCCAAAGTTTTAGAGTCCAGCTGTTTTACCATTGCTGGTATTATTTTCATATAGTAACAGCCATCAAATTGAAATTTAATGAGCTTATCATGAACCAATACATATGCTAGATAGAAGCCAGTGGGAGGGCGGTCAGTGTAGTTAAATGTTACATACTTTTTCTTTCAATGGGAACCCATATGAGGTCTAATTTAAAACTGTAGCCAAGTAGCAGAGGGATAGTGTTTCTATCAACTTGCCCCACACCAGACTTAGCTGCTGTTTGTAAGGCATGCCCTTTTTGGGTTTTCTTCACTCAGTGAACACAACCTTTGCAGCAAGCTGGAGTCCTTAGCTGCACTCGCTCTTGAGCAAATGGAGAGCTTCTACAGCTCTGGAGAAAGAATGCACTGGCCCGTACCACTACCGCTTTGGATAGTCTGTTTGAACTTCATTTTGTTTTAACAGATGTGTGAAATATTACACGACTTGCGGTAGCCCTAACCTCCCTCTCTGTTAGGGCTCCAGATTCTTTCTTTGCCCACTAAGATTGGCCATTATTTTTAGTTATCAAGGATGGATGTGGGTTTCAGGATGGATTTACTGTGTTCATATTTCAGTAGTTTGCACTGGGCCACTGAAGCACCTGCCAAGCATAAAACGGACACTGGATAGTCCTATAACCCTATTTGGCAGATTCATTTGCTTGGAGGTTCACTATTTCAGCTGGATTTGGGCCTGTCCTGGACCAGTCACAGAGGGCCATGACTGCTGTCTGTAGAAGTGATAGTTTACATATACATACAGTACTGTGCAAAAGGCAACTGGGAAAATTACACTTAAAAGTTGTTTCCTACTGGACAGTAGTGTTAAGTTAATGTTAAAACATTAATATTACAATAAATACGATTTACATTATTACAGTAAAGAGTGGTTTTATGTGTGGCAAAGTGTTCTCCTTTCCAGACCTCTTTCCTCATGGAAGTCCAATATTCATTTTAGCTACAATCAAATACCTGGTTTGGCTGGTTTTACT
>JBBJLS010099327.1:0-20599 GCA_037577275.1 Bryconaethiops microstoma | reverse complement strand
CTTCTTCTTCTTCTTCTTCTTCTTAATAATAATAATAATAATAATAATAATAATAATAATAATAATAATAATAATAATATCATTACAAGTAGTGTTGTTGTTGTCACTTATCTTTTTCTTTCTTCTTGGAGAAAAGACAATAAAATCGTATGATATTTCAGTATCAGCTCTGTTATTATGAATGAAGTGCCTGATACCGGATCGTACCATGTTGTAAATCCCTCCGTGTCTCCCCCTGTGTTGAAGCTGCTGTGGTTTGTCCCTCCCCTCCTTAACGGCTGTGCTTGGTTCGGTCCGAATCAGAGCATCATGGCGATTGATGGTGAGTAGGCCGGTGTCTTCTCTCTCTCTCTCTCTCTCGCGCTCTCTCTCTCTCTCTCTCTCTCAGTCTCACTCTCTCTCACTGTCTCTCTCTACCGATCGGAGCTCCGGAGTCCGGGCTCGGGGGCAGCGGTCCCTCCGCCTGCTGCTGGAGCTGTAGGGACGCCTGAGAAAAGTTTGCCTAATTTTAAGGGTCTAAATCACTGTTTCTGTATAAGTGTTTCCTCTGTAAATGACCGTTTGACGGTTAGTTTCCGAGAATTCCCACTCATTCCAAATTCTGACCGTTAGGATGATTACTGACTGACTGCGAGCCTAATATCGCTCAAATCTATTAATTTGTCTCAGATTTACACTTTATTTCTCTCACATTTATTCATTTATCTCAAATTTAGACCTTAGAAATGTGTCCACCACCAACCCAGTCATTCATAAATCTAGCTCACATTTGGAGTCGAGATCACTTTCTCTCAGATTCATCGGATATTTTTTAGTCCCAGTTTGGGCTGGTGTTAAAGGCTCCTGTCAGTCCACAGTATCAGCTAAATGTCAGGTTTACAGATAATTTGTCATATATTTTATGAACATGTCATTGTTAAATTGAGCTGGATTTCTCTCACATTTTAAGAGCCGAATTTTTCCCACATTTGGAGAAAAGCTGCATTTCTCTGGCATTTAAAGTGTAGCTGATCTCTCATATAGAGGCTATTTCTTCCAGATTCCAGACTGATTTCTTGTATATTCTGGCATGATCTTAAGAGTGAGATCCTACATTTCTTGGCTCTGGATTTGGAGTTGGATCAGATTTCGGTTTTATCTTCAGCTGAGATTAACTTTAGGTTGCATTTTCTGAGCTGCAACAAGTGAATGTCATTTATTTCTTTTTTATAATGTCATAATGTATGTCTCTTCTGGGGCAGCTGGTGGCATAGTGGGTAGGGAGAACTGCTAGTGGCACCACTGAGGTACCCTTGAGCAAGGTACCGTCCCCAAACACTGCTCCCTGGGTGCCCCTCGTTGGTGGCAGCCCACTGCTTCACTTGGTGAATGGGTTAAATGCAAGGAAATAATTTCACATGGTTCATACTGTGTGCTGTGTTGTTGTGTGTTCATGTGTGAATATAAGGGGCCACTTTACTTAATTTTTTAGTTTTTGCGTTGTAAGAAACTAAGTGCATGACATCCTCTATTAAGTGTATGACACTTTTGAACCCCCCCCCCATATAATCAGTTGGTTGAACAAGAGATTTACCCCCTGTTAGATATTAACACTGCTGAATGCCGAATGGCTTAAGTGTTTATTGTTGTCCTTAAAGGGCCAGTGTACTTTATTTTTTAGATGTTTTTTTAATCCTCACTCCAGAGGTATTTACAAAAGAAATACCATTATTTAAAAGAAAAATACAATTTTTTTAATGGTATTCCTATATCTATCTATATCCACTAGAATTTAACACTCTGTTTTGTTACTGTGCCTTGAAAACTGATATATGTGTCTGTTATGATTGGTTGCTCTGCATTGCACCTCATTCAGAAAGTCTGGGCTGACTTGCTTATTCTTAAATATGCTGGTTTTTATGACATCACAAAAAAAAACACATTCAAAACAGGCTATTTTTTCAGTGGACGTACCGTTGATGGACCATGTTAAACTCTTTTATTTCAGTAAAACAAAGAAAGGCCAGTTTTCAATGATATGGGCACTTTAATAAATATAAGGGACTTTCACCGTGTTACAAGTACATTTATTTGAAGATTTGACAGGAAAAGGGTAAAAACAGTCATATTAAAGCTATGATGTTTTTAACTCTCCAGTGTCTTGCAGATTGCTTCTACTTTTCTGTTTAATGCTGCATCTTAATGCCACTGATGCTTTCCAGGTGTTTTGATGAATATTAGATCATTTAAATGTAATTTTGTGATCGGCTTGGTGGAAACATTTAATAATGTCTCATACATACATTATGCAGCTTCACATTAATACTGTCTCATAATAATGTCGCATGTATATAGACCTGTTGAAAATGAGATCATTTAAATGTATTTTTGTGATTTGCTTGGAAAAAAGTGTGTGTGTGTAATAGTGTTTGTGTGTGATGTCAATATATTTATTATTACTATGTTATTACTGTTCTGTTTGCTATTTCCTCCTTGTATATTGTGATCATATAAATCACCTGATTTGTATTAGAGGACAGTAAGGATTTTGCTTCTACTTCCCGACTGAGCCCCAACCCTTAGCACATGGAGCCATTCACACACTTCCATTCCCCAAACTGCATATCTCTCAGTAACAACAGTGAACACCCAGGGGGAAATGACTGCTGTGGTCATGGTGTGCTGTTTGTGTTGTGAGTCTAATGTCAGAGTTTTTGATGGATTGTGTTCATGCCTTTGTTGTTAAACACTCATACAGGTTAGTTAGACCTATGTGTTTATTTACAGAAAATACATAATTCCATATCCCATTCAATTAAACAAGGGGTTTATATGACTGTGCCTTTAACACTGATTTATGTAAATAAGATCTTTTCTGATTGGATGTCTGGATTGTGCAATTTGGGCTTTTGTGACATCACAAAACTGAAGAATTCAAAACATGCTGTTTTTGCAAAACTACCCATATATCGACTGTGGAGTCAGCTTTAGTTTAAAAGAGTTATAGGTACTTTAACAGTGTTTTATCCCATTTCAGTTAGGAAAAACAGTGTTTCCATGATTGTTATGTAAAATTCAGTGTTTGATGATACGGGCCCTTTAATGAAACCCTGATTGTGCCAGTTAAAGACTGACCTGCCCTGATTAGGGATCGGTCAGAGAGGAAACCCGATTAGTGATTGGTCAGAGACTCATTTTCATATTTGCAGCCTTTTGTGACCTGGTGATGGCCGATAATTTGAGTCCTCGCTCATCATTTGATCATTTCCGTGTGTTAATTTAGTTGTTATCCTCTTTCCTTCACGCAAGGAAACGCTGTCTTTGTCTGTTCTCTTTAAGGGCGCATCATTTCTTTTGCCACATCAGAAATTGTGCCTTTTCACACCCTTTGCGCATCTGGTGTCATCGCAGGCGGTGTTTAATTGATTCACATTTAGGCTGATCTTTAATGACCCTGGTGGGAGGTGTAAAAGCTTGCTCTGTGTGCCCATGTGGGCGGTGGGCAGGTGTAGCGGGTGGCAGAAGTCAGAACCTCTGAAATGCGCTCGGTATTGCTCGGTGTCGGTCACTGCCGCTCCCCAGTCTGTCACCGTTGGAAAAAGCTCTCCATGTGCACGGATTCCTCTCGAGCTCCCACACACTCGCCCACAGCCGGCCCACACACATCACTGTAGACGGGCTCTCCAGCTGTTTAGGAGGGAAATGGAGATGGAGCACACCTCCCTGCATGATTACCTTCAGCTTTAGTGCCATTCGATAGAGAGAAACCCATTAACCGTGTAGAACTGACCCAGGGCTGTCACTATCACCACAAAATGATTTTGTTGTCCTTTTTTTGTTCATTTTGCATTTTAGCCTAATCATAGTTTAATAATACACATAGTCAGGTTCTGACCAAGATGTGGTTATGAATGTATAGTAGTATGAATATTCATATATGAATATTCATACTTCATATATGAATATTCATATACATACATCCTAAATATTATGCATACACATGCATGCATTTATAAATAAATATGTTCATATATGAATATTCATATGCATACACACAAACGTATATATTTATATTTGTATAATGTATAGTGTACAGTTTTTTTTAATTACACTGTTATATTTTTCAGTTTTTATTCTGTAGGTTATGCTGCTTCTTCTTTCTTTTGTTCTGTCCGTTTTGCAGCTGTAACAACGCAAGATTTCCCACCTGAGGGACTAATAAAGAGTTATCTTCTCTTATCTAAGACTGACCAAAGCTCAGAGTAAAACAGGTAGCAATATTTATTCTGTAGATCAGCAGAATATAAAAGAACAGATTCGAGTTTAAAAACTGACAGGTTCAGTACGTGAAATTGACTTTGAAAGTGACCTTTTTTAAATTTATCATACATGAACGTACCACAGCACAACACACAGTGTGAAGAGTGTGAAATTCTTCTCTGCTTTAACCCGTTCACCCGAGGCAGCCAGTGACACAGCACCTGGGCAGCAGTGTGTGGGGACGGTACCTTGCTCAAGAGTACCTCAATGGTGCCACTGGCAAGCCTGGAATTCGAACCCACAACCTGATTACAGAGCCAACTCCCTAACCACTAGGCCTCCAGCTGCCTAAATCTGAATCATCTTAGAACCGAGCACAAGAGTAGAATCCAAATAGTCTGAGTCCAGAAAGGCAAACTGAATCAGCGAGACACGAATCAAAGCTGAGAAAAACAACAGGCAGGTAAACGGAATAACGAGACAACGAACGCTCGGTATACAGGGATTGTCCACAGTAACACTTCGCACATCTGAAAGTGGAAGCCTGAGGTATTTATGTCTATTAATTTAAGTCATGTGACTAGAACTCAGTTGTGTTATATCTAGGCATTAGGGGTCGTTGTGGAAAAGAGGGCGGAGTTTAGGGTTAGTGTTCTGACACACTAAGAAGACTTATTTATTTGCAGTGTACCCTGGAACAAATAAATAAAATAATTGCTTAAAAATTTAAATACAAAAAAAATATACATTTATGTTGGGCACTGCAGTTTTGGACATGTGTGTTTTCTCTGGGAATTTAAACTGCTTGTCCAAGTTTTAAATTTCGTTAAAGGCTATTATTTTCAACCTTATTGAACGGGAGCGTTTTCTGTTATATTTCTGTTAACATGCACCCTCTGGTACCGTCATGTTTGCATTTAGACACTTCACAGTTGCCAGGATGGAACTGTGGCTGCAGTTCTCTTTTCAAGTTCAGTATATTGGGGTGGGGTGATGGATCCGCAGGTGGTTTCGGAGATTTATCGTATTAGCGCATTTGACTGACACCTTTATTTAACTCGTAAGAGAAAAGTGATGTCATGAAGGCAATTACATAATATTTATGACCGGTCTAAATTGAGCTGTCCAAGCTCCACCCACAAATGCATTCTGTCTGGTCTACTGGTGTCAGTTTTTTTTAATCAAAATACAATACCATTTAATTTTCATATATCTAAGGGTATTTTATGTTTCATTTAATATATAGGGGGGTTTCAGAGACATCAATAACTTAAAATGAAAATACACTAATTATATTTATAGTCCTTTTTTCTGAGTAATCTGTTCAGACTTTTCAGAAACGAGGCATTCTGGAAGAGAACAATCTTAGTGGTTAACAGCTATACAGGGGGTCTTTGGGTTACGACACTGTTCCATTCCTATGACCGTGCCATATCCCGAATTTTGGTGCAAGTCGAAACACACCCTAACCTTAGTCACTTACTGATCCTAACACAGCTGTGAAATCATAATCTAGAACAGAAAAACAAACCTAAGCCACAGAAAAAGGAAAAGAACATAAATATACTGTACTTGTACACTGTACTGTACTTGGGGACGACATGAAGGTCCCACGAAGACCATAAGTACGACGCTAACCGCGTACGGCAAAACACTCACATCTCAATTATTTAAGGTTTTTATGGGAGTGAGCTTCGTAAATTTGAAACGTCGTATGTCGAGATAGTCTTTTCAAATTTACGAAGGACCCCCTGTACGTTCAAATTTCATACATTTTATACCATAACAGCGTTCTAAAAATTCATTTTTAATTAATTAATTATTTGCACAGAGCAAGCCAGAAAACCAAACCAGCCAAGTTGTGCAAGTAAAAAAGCCAAGAAAAATTATTTCCCTCAGAGATAAAAATGAGCGTTTATAATCACTTATAAACTGAAACCCAAATCAGTCGTGCACACTTTGTTACAGACGAAACTGAAAAACAGGCACAAAGTTGTTTTTTTTTTGTAATGAACCCAAACTTTTGAACAGTAGTAGTGCAGCTGGTTTGGCCTTTTAATTTTAAATTGAGTGTTTGTGTTTTTTTTGTTTGTTTGTTTTATTGTGATATATCTTCCTTTTGTTATTATCTTCCTTACATCTACACCATTCAGGATTTACCCATCTCCTAACGATATAAAGGGAAATAACAGGTGTGCTCTTTAGGTTAGTGGTGTATCTTTTGTTCAGCTTCACAAAAGGAGCAACCAAACAATGTGATTTGGGTGGAGCATTGGTAGGTCAGCCATCCCTTTCAGTGTTCAGGCCTGGAGCATGTTTTGGTCACGTGGTGTTTTAATTACTCATGACTTTTTAACAACAAACAGAGAGATTTCATCGCCTCGTTTAATCTCATATTCCATCTTCCCCTTCCACTATTGCACACAGAAGAGCTTCATCAAATATTCACAACAGCCAAATGATGTTTTGCATGAGAACCAACCAAAAAAAATCATCAGCACAACGGCAGAGACCCGTTTCTTTAAAGCAGAAGGCAATCCAGGTCAGAAGGAATGTTGAGTTTAATTTATTTATTTCTCCGCCACTCCGGGAAAGTGAATCCAGCCCTAAACAGCTCATCCTTTTTCTGTACTTGGTTCTCTTCAGAGCTCAAATTAATTAACAAATGAACTTGGCACTAACACACAGTGAGTCAGTCACGTTTTGTTTGACATTCTCAAGTGTTCCCTGCTCTCAAATTCTGGATATTCTGCTATGCTGTGAGTGAGGACGATGTACTGAGTGAGTGTTTGATAGTACTAGACTCATACATTAGCCCGTAATGAAGCCAGAAAACAGTTTCAGTCGTGAGAGAAAACAGGTTTTCCTAGGATTACAGTCACTAGAGTTTTGCTTTTAGTGTTGCTGTCATTTAGAACCTTCTGATCGTTGGTGGCCTAGTGGTTAGGGAGTTCGCCCTGCAATCGGAATGTCGTGGGTTCGAATCCCAGGGCTGCTAGTGGCACCACTGAGGTACCCTTGAGTAAGATACCGTCACCACACACTGCTCCCCAGGCGCTGTGTTCCTGGCTGCCCGCTGCTTCACTTGTTGATTGGGTTAAATACAGAGAAGAATTTCCTGCTGTTTACACTGTTTGCTGTGGTGTTCACGTATGACAAAAATGGTCACTTTATTTTTTTTAAAAACCTCTAAACCGCACCACTCAAGTGACTGTAATCCTCGGAAAATCTGCCTCTGAAGCCTCTAAACTGCCTCTAAACCTCTTATGCAGTTTAGAGGTTTTGCATTATTACTGTTACCATCATTTAGAACCTTCTGATCTTTGATAAGCAAAAGAAAACCAGCCTCTTAAACCTCTAAAGTGCACCAGATAATGTTATACAATAATTTAAACATCTTGGTGAATCTTAAAGTTCAATCAAATATTGTAGCTTCTAATTTTAGTTTAAAATTGGATTGTTTAAATGTTGTTTGGTGTCTGAGGGTGAAAATTGTTTGTTGTTAGTGTGTTCAATTCATGGAGTATATGGTTCACTCACATAAAAAAAAAACACTGTGTGTAAAAAAACAGGCTGTAAGTGCTTGTGTTTTGTTGGACATAAGATGCTTGTCCAGAGAAACTGCTGTGGCTTGAAACCTTAACTAAAACAGAAGCATATCTGTTCACTCAGAGGGACGACTAGAAAAAGTGTCTGGTGTGAAATGACCACAAGTGGTGTTTCTTGCATTTGCTCAGTGTGTGGATGTTTATCTCTCTGTTGTACTGTCTGGTTGTGTGCAGTGAAAGAGACTGACTGGATCAGACGAAGGTGTTTTATCAGCCTGCTGCTGTCTTCCCATAACTCTCTAAAATGCCCCGTTTCTGTCTTCAACTCCCATTCAGCAGTTGTGCACAGCTGATCTATTACAGTGTTTCCCCCGCTATTGAAATGAATGTATAGACTGTCTGGTAATCCTGTCAGAAATACTTCACAAAAAAAGAAATATTCTGCAGAAAAGCATTTATTTGATAAATCTGTACTGCCGTGCATCAGCCTGTAATGAAGTTTATGCCAGAATACAGTTTCATTCGTGAAAAGAAACAGGTTTTTCTTAGGATTAGAGTCACTAGAGTTTGCTTTTTTAGTGTTAACATCATTTTCAACCTTGTGATCTCTGATGAACAGATGAAAACCTGCCTCTAAAACCTCTGAACTGCACCACTCAAGTGACTAATCCTTGGAAAACCTGCCAGTAAAACCTCTAAACTGCCTGTAAAACCTCCTGAACTGCCTGTAAAACCTCTAGGCTGGTGCAGTTAAGAGGTTTTAGAGGCAGGTTTTCCTAGGATTAGTCACTTGAGTTTTGCTTTATTTGGGTTAGCATCGTTTAGAACCTTCTGGTTTCTGATAAGCAGAAGAAAACCTGCTTCAAAACCTCCAACCTGCACCAGTCATTCAGCTGAACATTTGCAATAATGATTACCTTGCAGCAGATATTAAAACACCCTGGTGAGTCAATGTGAGATGGTTAAAGACTGACCCATTTTCTTCCCAACTTTTGTGAGATTGCATGGAGACCCTAACTCCTCAGAACACCTCCAAAAAGCAGAGGAACTGCCTCACACAATTAAAAGCAATGTGATTAGTTACAGGACTCATTAGCGTATTGTTAATTAGTTAACAACTCAGCAGACAAAGTAAAGTTATGCCTATTCAGGCCCAGTTTTCAAGCTGTTTGTAAACAAATCTTTACAGGAACCTCCACACGCAGCTCCACCACTGCTAGGCCATAGAGATCCTAACGCTTCAGTAAACTGGGTTTATTTCAGTTCAGAGTGTTATAGAAAGTGGAAATGTGTCATCTGACTGGCTATTCATTAGAGATGGGGGGAGAAATCTATTCAGTTATGTATTACAGTTCTTTTCTGTGGTGGTTCGTGAATTGCCACATGCACTTCGAAATCAATTTTTTATTCATTTTTAATTTATATATGTTTAAATTTAAAGTGGATAACCCTAATTTTTGAGGTGTAAAAATGATGTTAGTACATTTGTATTTCCTAGAAGACCAGTCTTAGCCCAGAGTATGTTAACCTGCTCTTGTTTCTGTATTAAAACCAGACATTCTAAACATGAAACCACATCCGGACATTTTGTGTAGTTAACGCCATGTCAGCAGGTGATGTAGCTTTTGGTTGGCCTCTTATTTTAAGTGAAAATTTTTACTTTTGTATGTGAAGTTGTTTTGCATCGTTTAAATTTTTTTATTACTGTTTAATTCAGCTGGGCAGCTGTTGATTAAAGCTTTTCAAAATCTTTATCTTTTAAAAATGTGAAATTGTAGGTTTTAAAATGGAAAAAACCCACATACGCACAAATTGTATTATCAAGATATTTATAGAATTGCAATACTAATAGAATCACAATACATATCGAATCAGCTCCTAGGTGTCATGGTATCATATCAGGAGATGATGATTCCCATCTCTGACATTTATTGAGTTTAAAAACACTCCAGAAAAAACACTCAAACACTCCACTACCTTGTAACTGCTCCTGTTTTGATGAACAAAAAATGCTTGTCCAGAGCAGCTGTTGTGGCTTAAAACTGTAATTAAAACAGAAGCATATCTGTTCATTCAGAGGGACGACTGGAAAAAGACAACCAGAGAAACGTGTGGTGTGAAATGACCTCAAGTGGTGTTTCTAGTGTTTGCTCAGTGTGTGATGGATGTTTACCTTTGTCTCTCTGTTGTACTGTCTAGTTGTGTGCAGTGGAAGCGACTGACTGGATCAGGCGGAGGTGTTTTATCGGCCTGCCTCTGTCTTCCCTTCACGTTTTTTACATTGTTACAAAATACAAAGTTTTCCACCCAAACAGAAAATAGTGCTTGTACTTTGTCAACTTCCCAGTTCTTAGTTTGTATCTCCAATGTCTATATATATATATATATATATATATAAATAATTTTTTTTTTTTTGCACAGACAGCTAAAAACATCGGCAGAAACAGAACCACGACAAGACTTAATACGTGCAGATGGAACAGAATGCGCCGAGTGCAAAGAGAGCAAGAAAAACACGAGCAACAAAACAGGACAAGACTTACACTTACTGCTGTCAACATTGGAATTAACACAATATTATGACAGATACTGTTTTCTAGCAGCGGAGTTGATATTCTGCAAAAATGTAGAGTAGAGGTAGACAGCTGTTACCACAACTGTGCCGAAAACAGCAGCAATGGGACTGAATATGTTCAGTGCATAATAACTAAAGGGTGTTTGCAGTGGCAGTTGTGGTGTAAGTTATTTAAGTGTTCACTTGAATAGAACTGCAGAAAACTATTTTTAGAAGGTTAGAGGATCTGTTCTCTGGACGTACAGTCCGGCTTGAAAAAAATGTTCAGAGCTGGTGAGGGCTGCGTGAAGGCGAGGCAGGTGTGGCTCAGCTGAGGAGATAAAGCGGAATTGGGTCCAGTATGGATGTCTGCTGTTTGCTTGGACTCCTGTGAGGAACTGATTTGCCAGTGTGTCAGTCTTGAGTCATGTTTTCGAATCTATTCCCCAATAATTCGCTAGTTGCAGCAGAACTGTATTCTCCCTCAGACACCAATAGGGCTTCTCAGGAAACTGGAGCTTCATCGATTATGTATGATTTTTATATGTTGTCTGTGCAGAATCCCAGTTGACTGCTTGCTCGTTTCAGAGTGTGTGTGTGTGTGTGTGTGTGTGTGTGTGTGTGTGCATGTGTAGCCCTGTCTCAGTTCCTCTCTCTGTGCTATACAGGGAGACTAGGAAAGAGCTTAAGTGAGGATTAAAGCTAATAAGAAGAGGAACCTGAAGGATCAAAGCTGTCTGTGCACATGCAAATGCCCCTACAAAATATTTAGCCTTTTATCAGCTGTGTGAAATAAGAAAAGCTGATCCTGTGCTTAATAAAAGTGCCAGACAGGTGTGCCTGTTTAAGAAACAAGAATAAACCAAAGAAAAAGAACACAAAACATGTTCCCAGCACTGAAAATTAATTAAAAGACCAAAATGTTTGCAATTCTTTCATCTTTATGTATTTTCAAAGCATAAAATCAGCTCTACTTTTTGTAATATGGAACATTATAAATAAAATATTGCTATATGTGTAGCCCCTACTCCTTGTCAACTTTACCTTAAAGACTAGATATTAGAACGTGTATAAAATATCAGTATTGCGATTTTACTGCTACTTATTGCAATCAAGACATTAAAGGGCCCTTTTCTGGAGTTAAAAACGCTTAAAGTCTGTAAATATTGTTTCAAATGGTACATTCATGCCCTAAACCATACAGTACATATATGAAAAATAAGGTACTGAAACAGCCCGTTTCCAAATAATTACCAACCCATTAAAATGTATCCCCTTATTCTGGCTACAGCAGTTTAGCCCCATCCATTCATGCACCGATTCGCAAACACCTCTAATGGTTCAAGATTATAATAATTACACTTTTGTTGGATTACATGAAGACCTTGATTTGTCAGAACACCTAGTAACTGGAGCAGTGATTGGTTGCCCTCTAAGTAATACAGTGATTGGTTAGAGGTTATTTGTACATTGTAGCCTTTTGCAATATAAGTATTACAGAGACCAATACTGTGATAATGATTAATAGATGATATATTGTCCAACCCTACTGTGAAGATTTTACTCCAGAGAACTCCACAAACCAATGCTGGGGGCTTCATGCCGCTCTAGCTCACTGACATGGTGGACTTTTAACGCTTTTTCCCCTACCACGAGCACATTACATATTAAACGACCCCCCCACCCCCCATCACGGCCCACATTGATGGCAGGGCAAAAGGTGAGCTGCTACTGAGCATGACAACAGGGTTGTCATGACAACAGACTGACTTGGAAAGAGGACAGTTTTTTTTGTACTGTCTGCATAAAAAAATACAAAAATGAAGATACAAACTAATGACTGGGAAGCTGATGAAGTAGAAGTGCTACCATCTGGGCTGAAGATACATTTCAGTCTGAGTTTTCTGATCCTGTGAGAAATGTGAATGTGTATCAGGACATCGCTTGGGCTTTGCTTGGGTAAACAATGCAGAAAGAATGATGGAAATAACTCAAACAAGTCTATAAATAATAAAAGGCCACAACAACCAAAGAGGCTCTGATGGAAAACTTTCCGGTACGACTCCATGGACAATGTTTCAGGACGACCGGGTGTAACCTGCCCGCGATTCAGAAACACTGTTCCCAGACACACTGGAAAATCAAAGCGTGCTACGACTTCCGTCCCATCGCAGTACAGTTTAGGTACAGGACAGTTCCTGTGCACAGTTCATAAATTGTGCCGGTGCTCCAGAGCCTGGTCTACTGTGTGTGAGAACACCTGTGTCAGCATTGGGGACACCTTAAAGCAGCTGAACTCTGAGCTGTCTGGATACTTCTGGAAATGTAATGAACTAAATTTCCTGCCTGAGGGTGCAGGAAAAAAGTTTTCAAGACTTTGTTTCAAGTGTTCTCCTCATCGCTCTTGTTCTGAGTCTGCTTTCGTGCCCTCTTCTCTTTTCTAGTCTCTTGTGAGAGACTGCTGGGATGTCCTTGGCCTAGCACGGCTTATCCTCCGCAGCGTCTGCAAGTTTGACCCCAGCAGAACAAATGACTTGAGTTATTCTGATACTCTGTAGGAGTTATGATGATGTTGCAATGTCATGGTTTAGTTTCTAACAGTTTGGCAAAGACACCAGCAGACACCTGAGCACTTTATTTAAAGGGCTGATATTCTACATTATCCTTTTTTTCTACTTATAACCTTTGTATGTTTTAATGTGCTGAAAACAGACAAAAGGCTTTCTCTATTTCTTGGCTGTTTTTGTTTTTAATGGCCTGTGGTCTGAGTCCTTCTCTAGTAAAAATTCATGCCAGGTTGTAAAAATATATTTACAGAATAATTTGTTCAGACTGAAAATCTGCCAGAGAAAATCATTCCTTCCCACTGCCGTCAGACTCAGTAACTCCTCACCCTGTCACACACCCACCCATCAGACTCAGTAACTCCTCCCCCTGTCACACACCCACCCATTAGACTCAGTAACTCCTCCCCCTGTCACCCACCCATCCATCAGACTCTATAACTCTTTACCAATCACACACCCACCCTTCAGACTCTAAAACTCCTCTCCGTCACTCACCCACCCATCAGACTCTATAACTCCTCCCCCTGTCACACACCCACCTGTCAGACTCCTTAACTCCTCCTCCTGTCACACCCACTTGTCAGACTCTATAACTCCTCCCCCTGTCACACGTCCACCCATCAGACCCACACCCTTTAGACTCTATAACTCCTCCCCATCACATCCTCACTCATAAGACTCTATAGCTCCTCCCCCTGTCACTCATCCACCCATCAGACTTGGTAACTCCTCCTCCATCACACCCACACCCTTTAGACTCTATAAACCGTCCCCCTGTCACCCACCCATCAGACTCTTTAACTTCTCCCCATCACACCCACCCATCAGACTCTATAACTCCTCCCCCTGTCACACACTCGCACCATAATCTGTGCAATTACCTGCTGTCACTCAGACGTGCAATTTCTGATGGGTTTAAATCATTATCATTATGTGCAATATCCATGATGGGCAATAGTCTTGCTGGCTGTCTTACTAATTATGTCACTTGTCATATTTATGTCACTACTTATGCAGTAGTATCATCATGTATGACATCACTACTTATGTCTCTATTACATGTAATAACTGGCTCAGTATAGAAATCAACATAATAATGTATTTAATACCAAGTATTTACTGGAGACTTTTATTTTGACTTTGTATTATGTTTTATGTTGTTCTTGTCTGTGCAGTTATTGCAGAAGTAGTTTCCTCCGGGATCGGTGAAGTTTCTAATTCTGAAATTCTCACGGGTGGATCCTTTGGAAGACTGCATTGATCCATTAGCTGTGATGAGTGGCTGTTTTACTTGGAGTGAAAAGTACATTTTAAGGTTGGTCAACAGTGTTTACATATTGGATGTCAAACCTTTGATTTTAAAGCAAGGATTTGGTTTCCCATGATGCACCTCTTTAAGATACTTGAATACGCTGCACTGCAGTACGGTTTGGCTTAAACCAGAGTGAGTTTTAGAGTTTTCTCCTCTACCTGTGCTGAACAGAAGCAGCTCTGTGAAGTGAGCACTCTCCTGAAACCACGGCTGGCTTCTGGGTGCCTCTCTCTCTGGAGTTCAGTGGAGCTAAAGAGGAGAGGAGCGTTGGTGTGTGGTAATTGGTGTCCCACGAGGCATCGGTCTGTCAGGAGCTAACCAAGCTGCACACTTTTAAACTGGGATGGGATTGGAGTAAACAAGATTCGCTTCAGCTGGCCATCTCTCTGTAAAGCTATAGCTCCAAGAATCAAATTTATTCAGTTTTTCTCCTTGCTCTAAATGTAAAAAAAACAAAACTTTGTTGATCCTGGAGGAAACGAGTGGACAGAGACACACACAACAATATAACATATAATCTAAAGTCAAAATAAAATCTTCAGAAAGTTTGCACAAAATGCTGTGTCTTAAATACACTGTTTGCACAAAATGTTGTGCTCAGTAAGGTGGATATAAATACTATAGATAAATAAATTAAATTACTGCTGAAGTAGTTTACCACGTAACACGAATGCTGGTTTGGAGTTCAGAATCAGACTCAGAAAACTTTATTTATCCCGGAGGAAATTGTTCTCTATACCGAGTCTGTTACTGCTTAGGTCACCGCTACGTGCAATTATCATATTCCACGTGATAATTGCATAAGTAGTGACATAAGTGGTGATATTGCTCATCAGACTATTGCACAGTATAATAAAGATATAGCACATAATGCTAATGGTGTAGCACACAATAATAAATTGCACATCTGGGTGGCAGCAGGTTGTTGCATGTATTATTATTGTGTGGGTGTGTGACAGGGGGATGAGTCAGATCAAGTAGGTTTATTGTCATTTCAGCCATGTACACAGTAGACAGTGAAATAAAGCAACGTTGCTTCCGAAGCATGGAGCAACACAGAAAACAGAAGAGGAACAAAACAGGACAAGATGACATTTAGTGCAGTCATTGTTGATAGAATGCAGTATTTTGACAAATACTGCTTTCTAACAGTGAAGTTGTTTGGTGTGCAAAAATGCAGACTAGAGGTAGAACAGCAACAATTAATAATTGTCCAAATAATAGTAGCAGCAGTACAGAGAATGTGCAAAATATAGTAAATAAAGGGTGTTTGTAGTAGCAGTTGGGGTGTAAGTTGTTTGTTTGTGTTGGAGTTGATTAACCAACATATTTGTACCCTGTTTCCTTTTTGTACTTGTCTAAAGTACATACAACTATCTGACAAGCTAATCTGCCAATAGTCCTTGACACTGAGACTTGCAGCCTTTCACACCTGACATCTCCAGGTGCCTTGCATGCATCTCCAATGACCTCTTATGATCAGATTTCATGATTGCAGGAGGGGTGAGGCCAGTCTCTTGCTGCTTTTGTTTAATGTTCTGTGAGTACTTGTTCATGTACAGTGCTGTACAAAAACCTATGCAGATAGTTTAAAGCCATTCAGTGTGTGTTAGTGTTTTTCTGCTAGCAAAGTAAACGCTGGAATAAACGCAAATGAACAAGAAAGTCAAGATTTGTTTTGTTTGTAAAAATGTAGTTGATATTGTGTGAGCTGGTGAGGAGAACACGGGTTCGGTTCCAGATTCCTCCTCGCTTCCTCCAGCCATTGTTTGGACTGTGAAAGTCCATCAGCAGCTCCTGATTTAATTTAATGAAGGACTGATTGTGTCAAACCACGTTTCTGAGGAAACCACAAAGAAAACAATGACATATGAAACCACAATATACTGGAAAGTGTTAGATGTATTTATTATTTTTAGTTTTATTTGGTATATTTAATTATGTAAAAAAAAATGTTTTTTTTTTTTCCTCGCAGATGCTTAAGACTTTTGCACTGTATATGTATAGTTATGTATGTTTAGGTTGCATGGATTGCAAACCCATTTTATCTGTCTATCAAGAGCACAGTGGGACACTTTATTGTTCGTACTACCCGTGCAGTTACGTGTTCCTGTTCTAATGGAATAGCACGGTCTAGCCATGCAGAACTATTGCGATATATACTCATCCCTTCAGTTAACGTTTATATTTCTTTTCATTAAATTAAAGCAAACCTATCTGAAAAGCAGACAGTGACACTATCTCCTGTGGACGCACTGTGTGCCAGCCGAGCTCAGTTTTCACGATTCGCAGGAACCTTCTCAGATACGAAGTACATCATATACCTGTACTCTCCACAAGGGGGCGCTTTTAGCAGTTTGATGCTTTATTGGAGTAGCGTTTTGCATCAATGACACTGTGTAAAAGTGAATTTTCCATATATTTTCCATATACATTATCTGTCTCAGGAGAGAATCTGAGACAGATAATGGGAAGGAGCTTCCTTAGAGGACTGAACTGGTAATTGCGGTGTCATGTATCGTGCGGTTAATTATGTCTGCGTGTGTGTGTGAGAGACAGACAGAGAGAGAAAGAGCGCGCAAGGCCAAGAAAGAGAAACTCTCTGGAGTTTTCTGTCGTTTTTCTCTCTCCGTCTGCTCGTCTGTGCCTGGATGCCAATCTAGGTCACAGTCAGTTATCTGGCTACTTCAGAGCTTTTCAGCCTAATTCTTTTGTCTGCCACATCTGTGTTGTCCCGTCGTGATACCAGGGACAGTAATCTGTAAAGTGTAATGTGACCATTTGGTCACGTAAACACACAATCTGAAAGTGAAGCAGAGGGCAGCCAGGAATACAGCGCCCGGGGAGCAGCGTGTGGAGACGGTACCTTACTCAAGTGTACCTCAGTGGTGCCACCAGCAGTCTTGGGACTCAAACCCATGACCTTCTGATCGCAGAGGCAACTCTGTAACCACTAGGCCACCAGCTGCCTTGTTGCATGTAAGTGAAATACATGCAACAAGGTGGCCTAGTGGTAGGATACCTGCCTCTGGACCAAGAGGTCATGGGTTCGAATCCTACCTTCAGCACCACCACCGGGTTCCTGAGCAAGACCCTTAATCCCCTGTAGTTAGGGAATGGAAGTCGCTTTGGATAAAAGCGACTGCTAAAATGCCGTAAATGTAAAAGAATTCAATGGGCAGGCGCTGAAGCAGATAGAGATTAGGGTTGAAATGCTGGAGTACAGATTGGGCAGGATTTCAGAAATATCAGAACACTTAATGTTTTTACACAAAATACTAGTGAAACTGGTGCCATTACGTTGCATTAACTATATTCAGCAGATGCTGTAATCCAGAGCAGCACACATGGGTGCCACTGTTAGAAGCTGTGATAAATGCATTAGTACAATGCTTTTTATTTCACAATACACACTGCGCTGCTCTAAATGTGTGATGAAACATGCAGTTGGTCTTCTTTAGGCACTTACAATATCCACAATGTTCTCAGTAAAAAACGGTATGATGTAATTTCTCACAATAGTCGTTAAAATATCACCCAAACCCACCTGGTTTATTCTGCTTAAAGAGTCCATAGTTGTGACGTCACAGTAGTTGTGAAGTCACAGTGCTCACTCTGAGACTCTCTCTCCACTACGCACTTCTAAGGTGACTCCCCCCTCCGCTCTCTCTCCCATACATTACGGAGGCGACTCGATCACAAAAACAAATCTTTGCACAATCAATACTTGGCCCCTGATCGACCAATCAGAAAGCTGTTTTTTGCATTGGAATTATGCCAAAATTCCAAACAGGCACAGATGTGAAACGGCAGTTGGTTTTTTTTGGCTATAAAAAGAATTATGATAAAAATAAAACTTAATTACAACTGTCAAGTTTCAAAATGTACCGTGTACTCCCCTTCAACTCCCCTTTAATTTGGCTTACCATGATAAAGACCCTTGAACAGCCAGCTTGAGGGAATCTAAACTTTTTTCAGTAAGACTTTCGTCCCACATGTCTGAGACTAAATTATTAAAGTCTATATTATTAGTCAGATCTAGAGGTTTAAAGCTGTCAGGTCTTTTTTTTTTTACAGAGACAGGAATTCTCCTTAAGAAGAGGCTACCCACAGCAGCCAGACTGTCTCCTGGAGTTGGCTCTGAACTCATGTTACCTGTTTATAATTTGAGCAGGCTGTAATTTGTATTGAGCTCTGATCGCCATAATTTTCTCAGACAGAGTAATTGGTCCTATCTTTCCGGATTAACTGATGATTCTTTAATGAGACCAGAATAAACTGGAGTGTGGGCTGTTTAATATTAAATTATGCCTGATCTATCATCTCTCATCTGTTTTTTTTTTTCATTTTGCACTTTTTCCCATGCAGCTGCTGGCTCGTATAAATAAATGTAATCAAATTTAATTATTCGGTCCGTCGTGTGCGGCTGTTTAGCTTTTTCTGCAGACGTTTTGTTTCCAATTATTTTTTACCTCCTCTGTCAGACAAATTTAGGCTCAAAAATGTCTTTGATTGATTACATCTGAGTGGTTAAATTTAAATTTTTGCTGAAGTATCACTTTAAAGGAGAATTCCATAGATTCCTCAAGTAAATCAGACCAGTTTAATGTAAAATGCCTCATTCTAGAGAAACCTACAGAATCAGAATTGTTCAATAGTTGTGAATGGAACCAGATGTCTCCCTCTAAAAACTCAATTACAGAAAGTTATGACATAAATGTAGCTTCACTGGTGGGTTTAGATAGGAAATAAATAGCACTGCCTGATAGCTGAGACTTTGTTTTACCAGTTTTGAGAATGTTTTAACCTAAAACTAAATCCCTCCATGGTGGAGGGGTGCATATTGGGCACTGTGAGACACTAGTGGGTTTGGATAATAGATAAAATGTCTATATTTGTCTTGTAGATGAGACACCTGGTTCCATTCCCCACCATTGTAAAAAAAAAAAATCAGTCGGTTTCTCTGCTATGAACCATTTCACACCAAACCCACCCTGAATGACTTTGTTTACGCCTCAGCTGCCAAAAGATGGAGAGATTTCCAGAAAATTGTTCCCCAGATCCGCTTTCTGTTTCAGTATTCTTGCTACAGTGTTGCATCATCTGGCTTAGAGTTATAAAAATGCTGAAAATCGCAATGATGAGCTCAGCCAGAGCGTTCGTCCACGTCCGTTAGTTTTGAGTTTTGTCTACAGGGTGGCAGTGTTGGTGAAGTTGGGTGTTCAAAGTGTAAGACTGCAAGAATAAGATTGGAACTCCAGTGGGGCAAAGCACAGAAAATCCCATTCACATGTGCTGGAGACTGGTACAAACAGCATTAGGAGGTCTGTCACAAATTCATATTTACAACATTGTTGTAACTATTAAATGTAGCTATTTTTTCTAATAAATATAGCTTCTTTGGTGTTGGAGCTACTAACAAACACTAGGAACCAAGTCACGTAAATTGTTTCCATAAATACATCTCCGAAACATCCCAACCCCTCAGGTCTTCAATAGGTGTAGGGGACTGTGGTTTAGGACACAGTGTGACTTTAAAAATAACAGAACACAGCAGGAAGGCTTTTTAATTTACTGGAGATCTGGATGTGACACAGGTACCTCAGTAAATACCTCCTACTTCTGTTAAAGACAGCTAACAGGAACGGATACAAGGACGTAGTGATCACACACACACACACACACACACACACGGGTAATCCTATTTGTGTTTTCTTCTGTGTCATGCAAGCTCCCTGCCAAGATTCACAGATATTTTAGACAGGAGACCTGAGCTTCTCTCTCTCTCTCTCTCTCTCTCTCTCTCTCTCTCTCTCACACACACACTCACTCTCTCTTTCTCTCCCTCATCTCACTCATTCTATCGTTGTCACTCTCTTACACAGTCTCGCACTCTCTCTCTCTCTCTCTCTCTCTCTCTCTTTATTCATACTCTTTCATTGTCACTCCCTCACTCGCTTGCTCTGTATCTTTGTCTTTCGTTCTTTCTGCTGTGTCTCTGTTTCTCATGGATTTCTCTGTCTGAGTGGTGCTTGGTGTAATTGTCTCCTTGCTCAGATGATGCATTTCAGAGAATTCATTTTCATTTAGGCTACTTCTAATTAAAGAGCAAAGACTAAGGGATGTTGGTTTGGCTTCTGAAAGCCTGAGAGGTTGTTCTGTTATTATGTTGTTCTGTTATAAAAGAGAGAGAGAGAGAGAGACAGAAAAGCAGAAAGTATAAGCAATGGGAGTTGAAGGTGCGAAACTCAACAGCTGACCCGGTGCTTCTGAAGTGTTGCTTTGAGTGTTTTCCATTCAGTTATTCTGTGTGTGTGTGTGTGTGTGTGTGTGTGTGTGTGTGTGTGTGTGTGTGTGTGTGTGTGTGTGTGTGTGTGTG